>NAVB01001456.1:0-10917 GCA_002179805.1 Acanthamoeba lenticulata | reverse complement strand
CCTCCTTACTCCCGTGTCCTTTTACAGAACTTATTTTTACAATTTTATTTTATTTTTTATTCTTCTTGATGCATTATTCTCACCAGTTGTGTTCACAGCAACGTGTGCGGTAATTTGTGCGGCAAGAAGGCGCGCGACAGGATCGACGCCGTCCAAGACAGCTGCTGCAATAAGCCCAACCCCATTTTCCAGGTACCCGAGGCAGTCTGTTTGGGAGACTGTTGCGGCTAGCTCGACTCACATGCCGCGATACTCGCTTCAAATCAGGTCCTGTACCTCGTGTGCGTGCTGGGGCCCTTTGGCTTCTTCATCGCGACTTCATGGCACCACCTCCCTGGCCCCTACGCCCCTGAATACCACAAGTACAAAGACCAGGCGCCGTCATCCCCATGCTCCGCCAGACGTGCCTGACCATCCATGCATGGCGTGGCGCACAGGTACCTGTCGTTCGTTGTCGTAGGCGCCGTCATCGCCGTCTACTTTCACGTGTGCCGCTCCGATCCCGGACGCATCACTCCGGCGTATCTCCCCCCCCCCAATCTTTCTCCTCTCCACCGTGGTTTCGCTCTTCTTCGCTCTTTTTTGCTCACATGGGGACTCGTTGTTATGCTGGGGCTCGGCAGGACGCTGGCGTACTACAAGGACAACTACCCCTATGATGGAATCATCTTCGAGGAGAAGTTCTGCAAGACGTGTCGCCTGCCTCGGCCGGCCCGATCGACGCACTGCCGCCTGTGCAACACGTGCGTGTCACGGTTTGACCACCACTGCGTGTGGATCAACAACTGCGTGGGCGAGCGCAACCAGCGCAAGTTCCTGGCCTTCCTCTTGGCCACGGCGGGTGTGTGCTTCTACGGCTTCATGGTCACCAGCAGCATCGTCTTTGGCATCATCGAGCAGCAGGGCATCCTCCACTACGTCATGAAGAATCGCGTCACCGGCGAGATCACGCCCATCTCGTATCCGACCATGTTTGTGGTACGCGCTGTACGACACATGACACACGACACGCGCGCGTGCTTATGTGATGGAAACGAATCGGTGGCAGATCATCTTGTTTGAGGCTGGCTCGGTAGTGATGGTGGCGTTCTTCACTTGCGTGATGGGCGTCGTGATGATGTGCTTCGCCTTTTACCACCTGTACCTGGTCTACTCCAACACCACCACGGCCGAGACCTTCAAGTGGGGTACGCGCCTCCCATTGGACAAGCTCGCAGCGGTCTAAGATGATGTTGACGGCCACGGTGGACAACAGGCGACCTCAAGCATGATATTGACGTGGCCAAGCGGCTGTTGAAGAAGATTGATAGTGGTGCCGGCAAGACCACGAAAACGAAGCCGCCGCACAAGAATAAGAAGAAGAAGAACGAAAGCGAAAGTGAGAGCGAGAGCGAAGACGAGAAGCCAACTCAAAAGGGCGACGACCCGCGATTCAAGAGCGCGGCCTACCGCTACCGCAAGGACCTGACCTACACCATGCGGAAGCGACTCACGCAGCGGCTGCAGGTGGACCCCATCGAGTGGTTCCAGTACAAGGCCCACCAGCTCGACACCGAGGAGAAGCAAAAGAATAAGAAGCAGGAACAGCCACCGCAGCAGCAGCAGACGAAACAGCAGAAGGAGCAGCCCGCCAAGGAGAAGAAGGAGGGCGAAAAGGAGCGAAAGCCAGTGGAAGTGGTTGAGGACGCGGCGCTGGCCGAGGAGGAGAAGAGGCTTCAGCGAGTCTACGCCGAGATGACCGAGAATAAGCTCAACCGCGTGTTCCTGGACGAGCTGCGGTGGCTGGAGGACCTCAAGGTGGACAACATCTACAACCGCGGGTGGCGAGCCAACTTTGATGAAGTCCTCCACCCCATATCCGAGCGCAAGATGGCGCGTGCTCAGCACGCCAAGAAGCGCAAGTAAGCGACTTGTACACAACTACTGTAGTGGCGGCATCAACGTTTCTTCTCCAGCCCACCAACGGCCTCCGTTTTTGGCGGGACTTTTTGGCGCCAAATCCAGGCGTCTGTGTTTTGGCGCCAATTCTTCTGGTGTTGAGGTTTGTGTCGAAGCGCGAGTGACGAGGCGGCGGGCCTGAAGGGTGCATCAACGACGATTCGCGGTCAAGCTAGCCACAGCTTCTTCTGCGACAACCATAATGGAGGTGGAGGAATGTGCATCAGTGATCACCTCTACATCCTTCTCCGAAGCCGGGGCTTCATCGAGCCTCCCCGCTCAGGTTAGCTTCATTTCCTTCTTCTAGTTTTCTAAATCTTGGCTTGAAATTCTGATTAGCAAGCTGTTTGCGTAGATGGAGGAGCTACAGAAGCACATTGACTGGCTTCAGCAAGAATTGGAACAAGAGAGAGAGCTCGCCTTCCGATACTACAACCTCTGCTCCACGCTCACCTTCGCCGTAGACGAGAAGAAAGTTGAGTTGGACCTGGAGCTGAAAGCGCGACATGAGACCCACGAGAGCCTTCTCGCGGAGAAGCGGCGACTAGAAGAAGATCTAGCCAAGGAAAGAGCCGCCAATCAATCTAGCATCGGCGAACTGGCGGGCCAACTATCTCTGCTCGAAGCTCAACTTCACGCCCAGCAGCACGAGCAGCACAATGTGGCTGAGGTAACCGCGCTGAAAAACGAACACGCTGCCACGATACAGCGGTTAGATGAGGTAAATCAAGAAATTCGGAGCCTCATCTTCGACAGAGATCTCGCACGCGAGGAAACGGCAAGCGTGCGCTTCAGCAAAGAGACCAGCGACTTCGAGTTAGCCGAGAAAACCTTTCTCCTCGAGGCGGCCGATCAGGCCAAAACCCAACTGGAGGAGCAAGTGGCCGCCATGAAGGTTGCTATTGCCGAAAAGACCGAGCAGCACCGGCTGCGCGAGGAGGAGCTCGCCGGCCAGCTGGCCGCGGTCGAGAAACAGCTGGAGGCCGTACGCCGAGAGCTCGAAGCCGAACGAGGCGCGCGAGGCGAGGAACAACGCATTCATGCCGCTCTGAGGTAGGTCTTTGTTTCGCCATGTGAATTACTTTCTGTTTGGTTCTGATAAGGCCGCTTTTGTAGGTCTGAGTTCGACGTACTGAAGGCTGCTGCCGACGAGCAGCGCGTCCGGGATGACGGACGCCTCGCACAAATGACTGAGGAAAAGGCGCAGCTGAACGCGCTATTGGAAGAAGTGCAGCAAGCTCTCATTGATCAGGAGAGCAAACTCAGCTCGCACCAGCGCGAGATCGAGTCGCGCGATAGGCAGGTGACGCAGCTTACCGATCAAGTGAGCATGCTAACAGCCAGCGAGAGCGAGCGCCTGGACCAGTTTGAGCGAGTTCAGCGCGAAGCGGAGACCGCCGCACAGGCGCGAGCGGCCGCCGAGGCCCTGCTTCAGAGCGAGCGAGGCCGTTGGGCCGACGAACGCGCCCAGTTTGTGGAGGAAGTGGATGCTCTCGTCGCACAGAACGAAAATGCGGCGAAGCGGCTCCTCGACGAGCTGGCCCGCCTCAAGCAACAAGAGCAAAGGCGGCTGGCGGACGAGGCCGACGCGGCGGAAGATGAGCTTCGTGAGCTCGAGCAGATTGTCGCCGATGGTCGCGAGGCTCTTGCCGCCGTGCAAGCCCAGCTGGACTCTCGCAGCGATGAATGCAATGAACTCAAGCGCCAGATTACCGCACTGACCCAGGAGAACGAGGTCCTTCGGACGACTGCCGACGAGCGACAGCAGGATATCGAGCGAGTCCAAGCCGAGGCTGCGCGCCGCGTGGAAGAGGAGCACACGGAGCAGATCCGCAAGTTTGAGGTTCTGCAAGCCGAGCTGGCAGAGCGCCAGGCCACCTACGAGAAGCAAGAGGCCGAGCGACAGATCGAGCAGGCGGAGCTCAGCCGAATCAAGGCTGAGAGCGAGGAGCGCGAGCGCCAGTGGCTAGCGTTCAACAATCAAGTTCAACACGAACGGGAGCAGTGGGCTGAGAAAGAGAGCGCCATGGAAGAGCTACAGCAGCTCGCCCTCGTGGCCGAAAATCAGATGATGGCTGAATCCCGTGAAAAGGAGCGGCTCGCGCAGGAGCTCAGTGAGGCCGAGGCCCGTCTGAGTGCCCTGGAGCAGCGCACGACCGCGGACAACGAAGCGCTTCGCCAGCAGAAGGTCGAGGAGGCCGAGGCAGCACGCGCCGAGCTTGAGCAGACTGTCGAGGCTCTACGCCTGGCTCGTGAGGAAGCCGAGACGAGGAGCAGTGAGGTCGAACGACTGCTTGGCGAGCTGAAGGCCGAGCGCGAAGAGCTGGAGCGCGTTCGAGCTGAGTGCCGCGGTCTCGAGGCCCGTCTTACCGAGGAGCGGAGCGCGTGGGAGGCTGAGATTGTGCGCGAGCGGGCGGAGCGCGAGAGCCTTGCCGCTGCAGGCGACTCTGAAACCGATCGCCTCCGACTGGTCCTCGAGAAGCAGTTCGAAACCGAGCGCGAGACGTGGCGGGTCGTGGAGGCCGAGGCCACGCGGCTGCGCCAGGAGGTGCTTGACCGGGACAACCAGCTTATGGTGGCCGACAAGCGCACCCGCGAGCTTGTCGACTCGGTACAGGACCTCGAGCGCGAGGTGACCGTCCTACGGTCGGCCGCGGCTGGAGACGAGAACGACGAGGCCCAGCGCCGTGAAGACAATGCACGCCGCTTGGCCTCCCTCGAGGGCGAGCTCAACACGGCCCGATTCGAGGCCGACAATCTGCGGCGGGAACTCGAGGACGAGCGGGACTCGTGGAAACACGAGCGGACTCGGCTCGGGCTCGAGCTCGACCGTCTCCAGCAGGCCGTCGAGGAGCGTGAGAAGTCAGCCTCAAGAACCGCCCAGTCCCTCTTGGAGAAGGAGAATGAAGTCCTCGTGGCGGCCCGGGCCAACGATAAGCTCGCCGCTCAGCTTAAGGAGGTCCAAGCCGATCTTGGTCGCCTCCACCATGCGCTCGAGCAACAAGACCAGCAGCACCATCAAAACGATGTCAGCGCGAGCGACTACGAGAAGAAGAAGGAAGAGCTCGAGGCGGCCAGGGCCAGCCTGGCCACTCTCGAGGAGGAGCTGCGCATCAGAACCGCCGAGTGCGCGAGCCTAACAGAACAGATGGGCGCCGACCGCCGCCGATGGGAGACCGAGAGCCAGAGGATGGCTGCCGAGCTAGAGGCCCTGCGAGAGTTGGCTGAGGAGGCCGAGCGACGCATGCACGAGGACGAGGAGGCCAACGAGCAGAAGCAAAAGGCGCAGACGATGAGCGACCAGGAGCGGGCGAATGCCGTGCAGGCTCTGGCCGACAAGGAAAGCCAGCTTGCTGTCGCACTCGACGACTCTACCCGTCTGCGCGAGCGAGTCCAGGAGCTCGAGGAACGCGTGCGTGAGCTTGCTCTTGCTCAAGAGCAGGAGCGAGACGCCCATGCTCAAGCGGTGACGGCCGCCGAGGATCAGCTGCGGGCTCAGACCGAGCGCAGCGATCGTGCCGCTGGCGAACTCGCGGCCGAGCGGGAGCAGCGGGAGGCCGAGCGCCGACAGATGGGACGCGAGCTTGAGTCGCTCCGTGAGCTTGTCGATGAGCGGCTCGCGCGCGATGCCAATGGCGACGACAACAATGGCAACAACAACAACAACAGCGAACTGCGCGAGGAGGCCGTGCGGCTGCGCCAGGCCCTGACCGAAAGCGAAGCCGCCATTGAGGCGCTGCGTCGCGAGCTTGGCGAGCACCGCGAGACGGCTCGGCAGCTGCAAGAGCTAGAGCGGTCGATCGAGGAGATGACAGCCCTCATGGTCAAGAGCGAGGAGGAGCACGCCCAGCAAGTAGCCCAGGCCGAGGCGGCCGCGGTGGACATGCGAACGCAACTCGAGCTCGCCCGGACCGAGTGTGACGCTGCCCGCCGCGAGTGTTTGCGGCTGGAGGAGTCCACTGCCAGCCAGGCTCAGTCCATCGAGGACCTGCGAGCATCGCTGCAGCGTGAGGTCGACCGAGCGCGGGCAGACGCCGCGGCCGAAAGCGACGCCCGGGTGGCCCAAGCCGAGACCCGCTTCGTGGACGAGCGCGAAGAGTGGGCCACCGCTCGAGCCAACCTACAGCGCGAGGCGGCTGACCTGCGTGAGGCGGCCGCTCGGGCCACGGCCGAGGCGGCTCAGGCCGAAGCCCGCCTAGGCGAGGCCACACGAGACAAGGAATCGCTTCAGCGCGGCGTTGAGGAGATGGCTAAGCAGCTCGAGGACATCAACGCCTTGCTCGACGCTCAAGCCCAGGAGCAGACCCGCACCGAGAGCGATTTGCGGCAGCGCCTTGCCGAGCTTGAGGCCGACCTGACCGCCAGCCGCGCCCAGGCCCAGCAGGCCCAAGCTGAGCGCGAGGCTGAAGCGCAGCAGCACAAGCAGCAGATGGAGACTGAGCTCGACCGGGCCAAGCGTGAGACCGACGGCCGTCTGCGGCAGCTCGAGACCGAACTGCGCAACGTTGTGGACGCACGCAAGGATCTCGAAGCCCAGCTGACCGAGAAGACTCAACTCTGCACCAGCCTTCAGGCCGAAGTTGACGTACGTCTCCTTTTGTTTTCTTTTTGCTCCAAGTGTGGAAGGCTCATCGTCTTTATCGTCCTACAGAGCGCAGCACAGTTGCAAGAGGAGTTGAAGTCGTTTGAGGCCATGTTCGAGGAGCTGGAGAAGGACACGCTGGCCAAGATCGAGCAGATCCAGGCCCTCGAGACCGAGAATGAGGAGCTCAGCCGCCGACTTGCAGCCGCCGCCACCAGCAACAAAGCCAAGAAGTCTTCCGGCGGTAACGATGATGGCGACTCGGGAGAGAGCGTGGAAGAGTTGACCCGAGCACTCGAGGAGAAGCAGCGCGAGGCTGATGAGTACGCCCTCCGCTACGCCGAGATGATCCAGAGCACGCAGACCTACGAGAAGAAGGTCAAGAACCTCGAGGCCCGCCTCAAGCGCGCCCAGCGCCAGCTCGCCGAGGCCACCAGCAGTGGTGCCGCCTCCAAGGCCTCTGCAGCGTCAGCTCCCGCCCCAGCGGCCACAGCGGCCTCGACGACGGCAACGAGCGGCGCGTCGTTGACGGCGCTGAAGCGACCACGAGAAGTGCCTGTGGCGGCGGTGGAGAGCAGTGCGAAGCTCGTCAACATCACATCGGAGCCTGGCAAGCGCCTGCGCTTTACGACCGACGGAGACCACCAGCACGCTCAACAGCCTCAGCAGCAGCTCGCGGGCGTCAAGCGAAAGGAGCGCAAAGAAGAAGACGACGACGATGTGGTGGAGTACGACAAGGAGAACGCACCAGCGAGGCACAACATCCTCAACGTCGATGCGAGCAAGAGCAGCGCGCCGATGGTGGTGAAGAAGCCGCCACTTGCGGCGCCATCAACAACTCGAGGGCAGCAGCTGAAGAAATCGCGCAAGTCGGTCTCCCAGACTGCGGCCGGCGGCGCCTCTGCTAACGGCGAGGGCGAGGACGCGTGCCCAGTCCAGTGAAGTTTTCTTCCTCATCCTTAGTCTATTCTTCTTGTACATGATTCTCTTTCAACGACGATTCAAACACAAATATATTCTAATTTTTTTAATTCATTATCGAATTCTTTTTTATAATGTCTAAAAAAGGCAACGTGTTGGAAAATGGGTGGTCTAACGGTTGAGAGGCCAACGTGGCTGGCCGTCTCCGGGGTGAACCGAGAGAACGAGCAGCTCAGACGAAGAAGAGGAGGCAAACACCTCTTGTTTAGCAAGAATAGAAAGTAACTGTTACCTGTTCTACATCGAAAGTGAAGGTGCGTGGTGGAACTGGTAGAAGTGATTGAAAGATGGACAACATAGACAAGGATGGCTGACTTTACGCCATTTAGGCGGGAGCGCAGACGTTACGGCGCGGACCGATCCGGGGCGACAGTCTCCAGACGGTTATTCGCAAACAAAGAACCGCTGATGAAGAGGCCAGGCTTGTCAAGGTACCTTGGCCATGAATCGAACACATAAAATCAGTATCGTTGACGCAAGTCAATTGCCTTCAGGTCTTCACGCAGTGGGCCAACTTGCTGTTGGAAACAAGAGGGCTACAAATCGAATCTGTAGGGCAAGACATGGCAGATGGGCTCATCTTAATTCAGCTCGCCGAAATCCTCACAACAGTGCCTGTGGCGAAGCACCACGAAACGCCTACCCTTGTGGTGCGTCGTTGGCGCTTTGCTCCCTCGCCCCGCCCCTTCTCACAGCCAATGCGCAGGTGCACAACATTGAAAACATCACAATTGCACTGGACCACTTTTCAGTTTATGGTACCGTAAAGGACATCAGCTACATCAGCCCTGCGGGTACTTTCCCCCTTCAATTGCGATCTCTTTCGATTTCTCCCTAAATCTTTATCGCTCTTGCAGCTGTGGCGCAGGGTGAAGTCAAGCAGGTCTTGAGCCTCTTTTGGCTGTTTGCTCTTCGCTTCAATATGAAGGACATCAAGAGCCGATGGAAGGATTTCCAGCGCAAGTATGTGCTTCTTTTTTTTAGCAGAGGCTTGACCGTTGCTAACACATACGACATGTGTGAGCGCAGTGGCGCAAAGCGCAATGACTTCCTGCAGGTGAAGCAGGAGATGAAGCACCTCACGCGCGAAGCCGACACACTCTTGGACCTGCAGCCGACTTTGGGAATGAGGGAAGGCGGGAAAGCGCGCGAAGACGAGGTCAAGAATCTTCTCAAGCAGCAAGCCCTCGGCCAGTACGTTGCCGCAGCCGAGGCCCTCTACAAGTGGGCTGAGCCCGTCATCCAAGAGCTCGAGGAAGCCAACCGCGCGCTTGACCAAGCGGTCTCGGCCGTCCCGGTCGAAGTCCTGCGCCGTGAGCGCGACGAGTTCCGCGAGCGCGAGCTGGTCGTCAACGACACCAAGCTCAAGAAGAAGAAACAAGCAGAGGACCTCTACATCAGCATGAAAAAGGCCGGCTGCAACGATCCGCCCACGTGGCCTTACGGCGCGATCGAAGAGTGCGTCAACCGGCTTGAGGGACTCGTCTTTGAGCGGAGGCGCAAACTCGATGACCGCCTGAGGCGAGCCGAGGAGGAGCAAGCAGGCAAGCCCAACGTGCTCTTTGACGCAGCCGAGGAGGAGAAGCGCCGCATGGAGAATGAGCTCCGCGAGCGTGCTCGCCAGCTCAAGCAGGAGCTGCTCAAGCTCAAGGGCGAGACCACCACCATCGCGCCCGCTGGCACGGTCACCGCCCAGCGCCTCTCCCGGAGCAACAGCGATACGGGCTCCCGCAACGGCGATGGCACCAGCAACAACAGCGCGAGCAACAACAACGCCAGCACCAGCGCCGCCGCCGGCGACCGCCCGCCGCCCGACCCGCGCAAGATCCTCAACGCCGAGTGCACCACCGGCGCCCGTACGCTCATGCCCGGCCCTGTTCATGTTGTTGGTTTCGTGCGCTGACACCGTGGCGACACACACACAGTGGGATCGTTCATCATGCGCCGGCAGCCGAGGCGTGAGGAGGAGAGCACGCCGTGCATGTCGTGCAAGCGGGCGCTGGGCAACTCGCTCATCCTGCTGGTCGACGGGAAGGACCTGTTCCACTCGACCTGCTTTGTGTGCAAGGTCTGCAAGTGCGAGTTTGACGACCACTACTACGAGCACCAGGGCGAGGTCCCGCTCTGCTTTGAGCACTACGCCCAGGCCTCGGATCTCACCTGCAGCGGCTGCGGCGAGCTCATCCGGAGCAGCACCGTCACGCTGGCCATGGGCAAGAAGTGGCACTCTAACTGCTTCTCCTGCGTCGGCTGCCGCACCGTCCTCAAAGACGTACGTTTTTTATATTTCTTTTATTTCTTTTATTTTATTAATATTTACAATTGTACCACACAGGGCCACTACGTGCACGAGGGCCAGCCCTATTGCCAGCGTGACTTTTACCGCCTGAAGGGACTCCTGTGCGTTCGCTGCGAGACACCCGTGGGCGCCGGAGACAAGTCGTTCGAAGGCCGCGCGTGGCACAAGAGCTGCTGGACGTGCACCATGTGCAACCGGCCCTTTGGCAAGGACGGCTTCTACGGCTTCCAAGGGATGCCCTATTGCACGCAGCACTATGAGGAGATCGAGGTCGAAGCCCGGATCGCCGCCACCACGGGCCGGCCGATGGCCAGCATGGGCGGTCCCGGTTTTCATAGCAACAGCGGCGGCGGCAAGTTTGGAAGCGCCGCGAGCAGGCCCGACGCTGGCCGCCGCACGCCGCTGATCGGCTCCAGCGTCCTGACCGGGCCGCAATCGCCCGCCAGCGGCGGCGGGCCGTCGGTCCTGTCGCAAAGCCTGGACAGCGACGACTATGAGCGGCGACGCGAGTGGGAGCTGATGGCAGCCCGCGAGAAGGAGGAAGTCCTCCTGCGCGAGCTCGAGCTCAGGCGGAAGCGCGCGTCCGAGGCTTCGGAGCTTCAGCGCCAAAAGGAGGAGAGCTACGTCAAGGAACTGGAGCGCAAGAAGCGCGAGCTCGAGCGCGAACTGGCCGAGCGCGAGCGCGAGCGTGATCGGTATAGCAGCGGCGGTGGAGGCTCGGCGCGCGATCGCAACAGGGAGAGCAGCTTGGGCCTTCGCGACCGCGATCGCGACCGTGACCGCGAACGCGACCGCTACCGAGAGAGCAGTGTGGGCCTGCGCGACCGGAGCCGCACGGCGAGCGCGTCCGACCGCGACCGCGACCGTGACCGTGACCGAGACCGCGACAGGGACCGCGACAGGGACAGGGACCGCGATCGAGATCGAGATCGGGACAGAGAGCGGGACCGGGACCCGCGCGAGCGAGGTCGGAGCAAGGACCGGGACAGTCAGTACAAGGTGAGCAAGGACTCTCGGGAGATGAAAGAGAGACGGGCCAGCATGAGCTACGGCGCCAGCCTCAGCAGCTCCGGCAGCCTGAGCGGCCGCAAACACTATTATTGATAATTCATAATAT
>NAVB01001454.1:0-27074 GCA_002179805.1 Acanthamoeba lenticulata | reverse complement strand
TATTTATCGATTTATTTGCTTCCTCTACGGGCAGGCTTGCTGTTCAACTTTGTGGCACCGGTGTGCATCCCATACCTGCTGGGCGTGGATCCCAAGGCAGAGCTGGACCAGGAGACGCGAGAGATGATCACCTTCTGGACGGCATCGCTCACGTCGCTGCTGCTCGTGGGCTGGGCGATCGGCGGCATCGTCTTTGGCAAACTGACCGATGCGTACGGTTCCCATTTCGCAACCAAATCATCTCTTCATCATTCTCATGCTCTTCGTCACCATCCACCATCATCCTGTGCAGCTGTGGCCGAAGCAGGGTCATGCTCATCACGATCTCCCTCTACGCGATCAGCACCGGGTACGGCCCGTCGTTGTTTTTGACTTGGCAGGCTTGGCGCAGCCTCAACCTGCTCCTGGCCCTGGGGTGGACTGCAGAGCGAGCGCCTTCTCGCCCAACATCTGGGTGCTGGGCCTTTGCCGCTTCTGTGCCTCGCTCGGCATCGGCGGAGAGTGGGCCGCCGGCGCGTCGCTCGTAGTACGTGCGTGTGTACCTTTTTGATCAGATGCCCGCATGTGCCGCTCACCAGAAGGCGATGCAGGCCGAGACGATGCCACCGCACATGCGCCTCTGGGGCGGGGCCTTGCTCTACACCTCTGCTCCCGCCGGTACTCGTCTCTTTCGATTTATTGTTCATCATAATTTTTTATTGATCATAATTGATCTTATTCAAGATTATATATTCTTAGTTGCTGTGATGTTAATATGAATAAAATAATGCACACGTCATAGGCCTCTTCCTGGCGTCAATGGTGAGCAGCCTGTTCCTCAACGAAGTCTCTTTCATCGCCGACGACCCATCCATCTCGTGGCGCGTCGTCTTCCTCACGGGCCTCGTCCCCGTTGTCTTTGCGATTGTCATGCGCATCGTACGACGTCACCTCGCCTTCCTCTTTATCATCACCATCACCATGAATTCTCAATGCGTCATCGTGCAGTGGCTCAAGGAGCCGGACACCTGGAGGCACACGCGCGCGACCAAGCGCCATAAGTCTTACGTACACGCCGTGCTGCCCTTCACCCTCGCCATCGTCGATGCTGAGACTGACGTCGTTGGTGCGCGTGACGACGGGCAGGCGGATGAAGATGTGGAAGACGATGAGGCCGAACAGGACAAGCAGCTGCATCAGCTGCACGAGGACGAGGACGAGATTCTCGGGAAGAGCGCCGGCACCCGACGCATGGGGGCGCTCAACGTGCTCCGGGACGAGCTGAGCGAGATCGTGGAGCTCTTTGGCCGGACGTACTGGCGGCGCACCCTGGGCGGCCTCTTCATCGTCATCGTCGCGCTGCTGACCTGGTGGACGATCACCAGCTTCATCCCGCTCATCGCCAACTTCCTCGCCGAGGACGTGGGCCAGGCCCGCGGCCTCTCGCGCGACGAGGTCCAAGGCCTCAAGGTTCGTCCTCGACCTCGTCCTTCTCGACCCCTCTCTTCTCACTCGCCTGTGTGTGGCGCCACGGCCGCAGAGCGAGTACACGTTCGTGGGCAGCAACTCGTTCAACCTGGGCGGCCTCGTTGGCACGCTGGCCACGGTCCCCTTTGCCCAGTACCTGGTGCGTTGTTGGCCCCGCGTCGGCGTGACGTCAGCGTGATGTCGGCGCGATGAGGCAGCGGCTGTGCTCATGCTCGGGCCCGCGGCGGGGGAATTCAGGGCCGGCGGCCGATGTTCGCGATCTACTTTGCCTGGAGCGCGGTGGCCATCCCGTGCGTGCTCCACCTGCCCATGGGCGCCCTCCTGCGGCTGTCCCTTTTGTGCCTCGTGGGCTTCTCCGTCTTTGGCATCTTTGCCGCCTTCACCTTCTACCTTCCCGAACTCTTTCCCACTCGACTCGTACGCCATCCTCTTCATCATCATCTTCTTCATCATCATCGTCATTCATCTTTGCTTACATCATCATCACCAGCGCGCGTTGGGCGCCGGGTTCTGCTACAACTCGGGCCGGGTCATCACGGCCGCGGGGCCGTTCCTGGTCGGGATCGTGAGCCGCGGGGGCTACGATCCGCTGTACATCATCACGTGGGTCGCGGTCCTGCCCGTGGTCGGGTTCGTGGGCACGCTCCTGCGCCTCCCGCCCGAGACCAAGGGCATCAGCCTGCTGGAGGAGCAGGTGGACCACGTCGATGAGAACCTCTACCTCCTCCACCAGGAAGTCGCCTCCGCCGCGGCAACAACGACATCACCAAGGGCGGCCGCCAAGCGACGAACGCACTACGGAACACACGAAGAAGAGGATTTGGACATCTTCCTCAAGTGAGTCTTCTTCCTTCCGATCGGGGGAAGTGGGAGAATAAATTCCCATCCAATCGCGAACGTGTTGTCTAAATTGCAACCGTCACATCATCAATCCCGCTGCATCGCTCTCTTATTGTATTATCCTCTTCTCAGCTCAACTCGTCATCTATGGCTCGACGAACGTTGGCCTTCTTCTTGTTGTCGTTGTTGATGGTAGCGCTGGAGATGCCCACAGCACGCGCGCAGCAGCCGTGCGTGGCCTTTGCTGGCTCGCCCCACACGGGCCACAAGTGCGACCACCTGGTGACCTACCCACAGGTGCTCGTCCAGCCCGGCACGACCTACGACCAGGTGCTCCTTCTTCCTCTTCCTCTTCCTTTTCTCTTCCTCCTCATTCCCCTCTCCTCATCCCCGACCATCTTCGTCTCCTCTTCTTGTCCACCACGCACTTGGTGATGGTGATCCCTGTGGGACTCCACGCCCCCATTGGCCACCACAAGTGGAGCCGCTCTTGTCGCTTTTTCGAGCACCTCTGTGGCTCCACTGGTGGCTTTCGAGAGGGGGCGGTCAGGGAACGCGTGCCCTCCCAGCGCGCGGTTTCGGGGCTCTTGAGTCACCTTCACAGGACTCACGCCGCGAGCGGGGGGCAGGTGGACGCGGCGACTTCAGAGCTGACGAGGCTGTTTGGCGCGTTGGTCCCGCCGGCCTGTCGGCAAGCTGGGCTTCGCTTCTCGTGCCTGGGCGGGTTCCTCAGCTGCCAGCAGAACACGACGACCGGCCAGGTGTCCTGTACGACCCTCTGGAGCATTTGGCTTTGTGGAGCCGCACGAGTGGCACGCTCATGACAAGAGCCGGCGACTGCAACATCAGACCTCGCCCCATGTCGTTCGTTGTGCGACGACGTGGTGAGCGCGTGCGCTGCCTTTCTGGGGTCGCTGGGCCCGTCGAGTGGCATCCAGTTGCCAAACTGCTCCTCCTTCCCGGCCGACAATTGCAACAACGCCTCTTCTGACGTCGGTACTTGCCCTCTTCTTCTTCTGTTCATCTTCTTCACCAGTTTATCAAAGGGTTTTGACATTGTGGCTGTAGTGGTGCCCTACAGTCAGGCGGACTGCCCCTACCCGCTCAAGTTTAACTCGCACGGCTCTGTGTTCGACCCGTCGGTGTCGCTCATCGCCGACGAGCAGATCTGCGTCTACCCATGTCCTGACCCCATGTTCTCCGCAACCGACTCAGACGCCGCCGACGGCATCACCGTCGCTCTCGGCAGTACCTGACTCTTTCGTTCTTTTGTCTTTCGCTTTCGCTTTCGCTCTTTCTTTGTGATCTGATCATGGATACACGATCATCACCAGTTCTGTCGTTCAGCTTGATCCTCTTCTTGATCATCACGTTCGCGCTCAACCCACGCAAGCGTCACTTCCCGACGTCCTACCAGCTGTGGCTCTGCGTTTCGTCCATCATCTGCACCACGGGCATCGACCTCTCCGTCCTCATCGGCGGTACGCATGCGGCCTCGTCGTCGCGACGAGCAGAGCTTCCATCCTCTAACGCTCTTTTCCTCTTGGCTTGCGAGCAGGACCGCAGCGCACGTACTGCACGTGGGACGACACGGCCGTGAGGCAAAGCTTTGACGGGGCGCGGGACAACAATGGCCAAGGGGTCGTTTGCATCATGCAAGGTCCGTCGAGCGTGGGCAGATGCGCGGCGGGTGAGGTTGATGTTTAACCGAGGAGCGTCAACTTCAGGCATGATGGTGATGTACGGCGGACTGGCCGGCAGCTTCTGGTGGATGATGCTCACCTTCACGGTCTTTCAATTCGTCGTGGTCAAGATCTCCTCTCCACAAGCCAAGCGCACGGTCTCGCCTTCTCACTGCCCTCCCGCGCTACCGCCGACAGCTGACGCCATCCTGTCTTGACGCCGTGCAGCTGCACATCGCGTCACATGTGGTCGGGTGGGGCGTGCCAGCTGGACTTGTCACCATCGGACTGGCCGCGCAGCAGTTTGAGGGCCAGATTGGAAGCACCAACTGCTTCGTGGCCACGTCGTGGGATTGGGGCCTCTTCTACGCTCCCGGTATGTCGCTCTCTCTGCTCTATCCAACACTTTCTCAACATGTGGGTTTCAGTGTCGGTCATCTTGTTCGTGGGCACGACGCTGATGGCCATCGTCATCATCAAGATCTTGCGAGTGCGACCTGATTGCTCCTGAATCTCAAGCTCAGATTGGCTCACCTTCTCTTTCCATTTTGCTTATTTGTTGAATGATGACACCATGAAGGTGCGGGCGCAGCTCAAAGGACAGACAGGCGTCTCGCTTGAGCAGGTGACCCGCTTGTGCCTCCTCATCGTGGGCTACTGGCTCGTGTATGCCTACGTCATCGGCTACCGCATCTACCTCGAGGCCGTCAAGGCACGTCAGCCGAGTTCTTGGTGGATCCACTTCTATCTTCATGATGAGCCGCCTGACGACCTTCACAGGAACCCATCGAGGACGCGTTGGCCGATCAGATCATGTGCAGCGCCACAACCGGAACCGAGTGCCCGCTCTCGGTGAGTATCAACAAGGGAGCCTGGTACTCGTCTTCCCCCACCTCGTCCTCTGCTCGCTCGAGGGCATCGCGCTGCGGCACTCACTACTCGCGCTCGGCTTGAACAGGCTTCTGGAAGTGTTCGCGGTGGGCGGACAGGGGATCATCATCTTCTTCTGCCTGGGCATGTCCAAGGTACCAACATTCTGTGCCTTGGGGCGACCTTGGCGCGAGAAGCAACTGAACGAGATTGATGTTATATCTCTTGCAGGAGACGTTCCTCTTCTGGGTGCTGCTGCTGCGGAACTGGCGGACGCCACTGGAGGTGATCTGTGGCCCGAGCAACCAAACCAAGCTGTCCACGGCGCAGGGTTCACGCAAGGAATCGCTCTCCAAGACGGCTTCGCTCTCAGAGGGGTCGATGGATGACTCTGGGCTTTGAGACGGAGGTTCTGGACGCCTTCTTGTATTGTTATTACCGTGTGTGTGTGTGTATAAATGTGGTTGAACAGAGGGCGAGCACATCAAAAGACACCAGCGCATGACGTCGTAATGAAGAGGATGCCTAATCCTTGGCGTCGGTGATGCCTTCATTCGAGATCTGGTAGACGCACTCGGTCTGTCCCGCGTAGCACATCGGTTAAGAGAGATCTTTGCCGCTCAGGCGACCCCAAGGAGGAGGCTGTACCTCGGGCAAGCAGGGCGAGTCGTAGATCTTACAGATGCGCTGTTCGCCACGCCCTTTCCTCAAGGACAAGCGGGTGGTCGATGCATGCGCAAGTACATGTCCGCCGATCGGCTTCTTGGCGTCTGCGCGTCGCACCTATTTAGACACCTTCAAGGGCGAGGGCACTGTAGATGTATTCGTACCGGCAACGAACATGGCACCACCGCCAGGATCAGCGGTCACCTGATTGGTGATAAAGACAGCGACGTTGAACTCCTCCGCTATCTTCTGCAGCTTGCTCATCATCCGACCCAGCTTCTGCTGGCGCTCAGCCAATTCTCCACGGCCAGAGTAATCCACACGAAAGAGTGCCGTCACCGAGTCGACAATCTGGAGGCGGTGTGATGAGCCTTGACCGCCGACGAGAGGGTGATAACGCTCACGTACCAAGAGGCGGTACTGATCCTCTACCATTTTCGCGGCGATTTGGATTATCAGCTCTTGTTGGTGTTCGTGCGTAAAGGCGCGAGCATACACTAAGAATCCCAGAACGATGCCTCTGTCTTAAGACTAGCTCCAGGCTCGATGAAAAGGGACTATACGGAAGCATACCGATATTATCAAGAGCTGCCATGGGGTCCAGACCAAACCGCTCCGCAATCGGCTTGATTCTCTCAGGGCGGAAGGTGCTGTATGTGTCTGATATGAGACGCTTTCTCGCTCAGGAAGAAATGCTGACGCACACGTACCCTTCGGTGTCGATGTAGGCCACCTTGCCGTTGCCTCCGTTCATGTTATGCGGCAACTGAGTAGTGACACACAGCGTGTGGCAAAGCTGCGTCTTACCCGTTCTGAACTCGCCTGTAGCCGCGACCATTATGAATATCGATAGCTAGCGAGGGAACAAAATCAGTGTACCGAAAACTTCAGTAATAGACATGGTCTCAATGCCACCGCCGAGCAGCTGGTCGAAGGCGGTGCAACCGACGGTGACCTTGATGACCTCCTTTCGCTTGTTGAGCATTTCTGAACCTGTCATGAAGCTTGCAAAGTGCAACTTCCCCGCAGCTTCGAGGATCTTGTCTACTTTAGCCTCTGAAATGCCCTTTATGGCCAGCAGGTTCTGCACGACACAACGAGAGAAGCAGGTGAGCGGCAGTGACGCAAGGAGGCATCAGTTGATCGTACCTTTCTGGTGTTCATGAGAACGCTAGCGACCGTGTGGCACCCGCCGAGCTTGAGCTTCTTGATATCGGCTACGTTGACGCCAAGGTCTTGCAACTTATCGATCTCCTGAAAACCTGATACCATTTCAGCTTCCTCTTCTCCTTCCTCCTCTACTTCAGCAGCTTCAGCAGCTTCCTTCTCGGCCGCAGCGGCTTGCTCCTTTCTGAAACGTAGCAGCTAGTCAGTCATTGTGATTCCACAACTGCCGCTGTCTAGGCACATGGTGTACGTACTGCTTCCGGACAGAGCGCGACATCGTGTAGGGCGCAGATAAGCTCAGGCGGTTATGTATGGTTGTGTGTGAGGTGTTGCTCGGTGGCGATGTGTAAGTACCAATGCAGCTTTATGGCCCTGCATTCGATCATGTTTGCCTGCATTCTCTACTTCGATCTTTGGCGCCAAAGAACGTAAGGGAGCAAGAAGGAAATTCTTTTTCTGTATGCATTTTTAAGATTTTTGTGGGCAAGAAGGAAGTTGCTACTGCTTGGGAACGGAGCCCTTGTTGAAGAACTCGAAGACCGAGGAGAAGTCCTTGCCGCCGCCTCCCTGCGTGCTGATCATGTTGTACACCTGCAGCGCCATTGAGCCGAGCGGGATAGGCGCCTTCACGCCGTGAGCGGCGTTGATGGCAAGCGACACGTCCTTCGCCATGAGATCCACCTGAGATGTGCCACCAGACACATTGCCCGTGCAAGTCCAGCTTCAGCAATCAACCAAAAGGCTCAACCAGATTATGGTGATGCGTACGCCGAAGCCGCCGGAATAGCCCCTCGAGGCGGGGACGCCCTCCATGACGCCAGGCACTGGGTTGTAGGTGTCCGACGACCAGCAGCGCGCAGACGACGTGTTGAAAATGCCTTTCAACAACAATAAAAAGCGTGAATGAATGGCCAAGGCTGAAGTAGGCGCAGGTAGCGAAGTGGGCTGCGTACCGGCAAGGATCTTGGGGTCGAGGCCCAGCTTGACGCCGAGGTTCATGCCTTCGGAGACACCTGCAAGACCGGACTGAGCTCTCAACGTACATGTAACACAAGGCTGGGGAGGCGTGTACCGATCATGGAGATGGCGAGCACGAGGTTGTTGCAGATCTTCACCGCCTGGCCGCTGCCGGCACCACCGCAGAGGACGATGTTCTTGCCCTGGATGGGGACGCGGACATCGTTAAGATCATAAAACTCAGAAGCAGGCGAACGGCCCAGGCTGAACAAACCATGACTGAGAGGAGCGGCTTCACGCGATCAAACTCTTCCTGCGAACCTCCGACCATGAAGGTCAGGGTGCCCTTCTCGGCGCCGCCCACACCTAATCATTAGGAGAAGAGGTGGGATGGTGAGGAAGGCGCGAGACCTTGCGTAATCGATTGATCATAGTTGGAATGCCTGGAGCGCGTACCGCCAGACACAGGAGCGTCGACCATGGTCACCTTGTGCTCCACGGCCTTGGCAATGACGCTGCGAGCAACGGCAGGCTCAATAGTAGAGGCGTCGATAAGCACGGAGCCCTCCTTGACGCCGTTGAGAATGCCGTTCTCGGAGAGGTAGACGTCCTGGACGTGAGGCGAGGACGGCAGCATGGTGACCAGCTGGTGAACCTGGTTGGCCACCTCGCGCGGTGTCGCGGCAGACTTGGCGCCCTGGCTCGTGAGACGCTCCACGGCAGTCTTGTTCACATCAAACACCACGAGCGGATAACCGGCCTTCATGATGTTTTGGGCCATGAAACCACCCATGTTGCCAAGGCCAATGAAACCAACGGGCTGCTCGCAAAGAATGAGATTAGTGCTTCATTTACCACATTTTCCGGTTATTGCGCTGTGGTGAGCTAATTTGCCGATTTACCTTCTTGTCGCCGGTGGAGTAGCATCGAAGAGCGAAAGATAAGCGACTCGCCTCCCCAATGCCGCTGCTGCGAACGGAGGAGAGAACAGCAAAGGAAGTGAGGCGACGCGACTGCTGCATGACCGATAGCTGGGGATAACGCGAGTGACCGCGAAGAAATTGGGCCAAAATAAAAGAAAACGTTTGCCAAATGTTTTCTTTCTGAAATAGGCTTCTATTTTTCTGGGGCGAAGATAAATCCGGGCATGTCCGGATGAAAAGTTGTCGTCCGCTTCTGTGCCGGCGCCAAGAGGGAAGAGAAAGCACAGGCGGCAGAAATCTGATACGAGAAGCAAGATGAAGAGGGCCATCACGTTTGCTGTTCTTGCCGCCTTCTTTGTGGTCTATATCCACGCTGCCCTCCTGCCCCCCTTCCCCGCTCCTGCGGTCTTCTGGTCGGGAGAAAGGTATCTCACCGCAATGCGGCGTCACCAGTGCATAAATCATGACATTCTATTGCTTCAGCGCTGACCAATTCTTTCAGGTATTTCTCCTCTCAGCAGGAGCAGTACTTCACCACCGTCTCCGAGACTGAGATTAGCGAATTCGTCTCCTCCATTTCCGGAGCTGCCTCTGTACGAAGCTCAGTGTTTAATTTGCCCACGTATCAATTCCATTTCCTCATCTTGTCTTTCTAGGGCGCACTTTCGGGTTACGTCAATGCCGCGCAGCGCCCCGAAGTTGTGGTGATTTTTGTTGAGGAGGAGGCTCAGCCCTCTCGCGAGGCCTACTCTTTCCTTAAGGTTTGTGCTCAGCCCCCATGGCGATTATATTTGTTGCATCAACTTCTAATTTTATTGGTATTTGTAGCCCTTCCTCGATTCTGCTGCCTCGTCGCTTGTTCTTCCGTATGCCTACCCCAGCACGCCCGTTAGCGATGCCATCGCCACCAAGGTCAGTGAGGCCATCACCCTCTCGGGTCTCTCGTCCGATGAGGCCGTCGTGGTACGAAGATGCAACTCAATCCGATGCATCGTTTCGTAGTAGATATTAATATCCTCTTTCTTTAGAGCTACTTCGAGAACCACCCCGCCATGCTCTCCAACGGCAAGACCGAGGTCGTCGTCGTCCAGCTTGTCAGCGGTGATGGTATGTGCTCCTCCTTTACTGTCTCTTGTCTACTAGTCGTCGGCTAAAGGCATCTATGCTCACTTTCTTCTTGTCGCCCTACTCTAGTTTCCCTCATCTCGGCGATCCAGCAGCGCCTCTCCGGCAGCAGCTACGTTATGGGCTACACCGCCGACGCCACTTTCCGCGCCGCTGAGAAGTCGGTGCGTGCATGGCCATGGCTTGTTAATGCCACACGGCCCAGACTAACGTCGTCTCCTTACAGGCCCGGATGATCGCCCTCGGCGCGATGGACGCTGACCTCGTGGTGGAGCACACCTACGGCAACGAGTACTGGCCCGCTGACGTGTGGTCCGGCATTGTGATCTCTGTGACGCTCCTGGTCCTGCTCGCCATCGCCATCGGCTGCATGTTTGAGCTCCAGACCCCGACAAGGTGGGAGAAGGTCTCCAAGGTCCGCACCGGTGCCAGCAACTAAACAACAACTACACCACATCGTCACCTCTCTATCTCTCTTCTCGTACATCTACTACGCCCTTCATCGTCTTCTGGTTCCGGGGACGTGCCAATTATTTATCATCTTCAACGCATTACCGGTGGCGGCCGAGGAGGGTCAAACGAGGGACGGCCGGCCATGTGCTGCCGCTTGTGTGTTGTTTGTTTTTCTTTTGTGTTATTCTAAACCGCCAACAGAGACCACTTGGTGTGCCGTCCCCACGATTCAGAGCAGTGAGTGTTTGTGGTTCATGTCTTTGTCTCATCAACATCATCATCATCATCAACTTGGTGAAGGGTTGTTGTGTCGTGTTCACACGAGCAAGCTGGTCGTGGCGCCGGACTGCTGGACGACGATGGCCGTCCTGGCGGCCCGGATGCGGAGCATGTCCTGGAGGGCCTCCTTCTCGGTCTTGGGCACGATGCCCTCGGCGTAGGCCCGGAAGTGGTCCACAAAGCGCGGGCCCGTCTCGGTCTGCTTCTCGACGCGCAGGGAGCCGTCCTCGCAGATCCACAGGTCGCGGCACACCTCGAGCAGGAAGGCGCAGTTGTGGCTCACGGCCAGCACGGCCCCGGGGAAGGTGGACAGGGCCGCCGCCAGGGCCGCGATGGTCTCGCCGTCGAGGTGGTTGGTGGGCTCGTCGAGCAGGAGCACGTCGAGCGGCACGTCGTCGGCAAAGACGTCGGCCAGCACCAGCCGCACGCGCAGCCCGCCGCTCAGCGCGCCGATGGGCAGCAGCGCGAGGTCGCCGCCGAGGCCAAACAGGCCCAAGTGCTTGCGCGCGTCGGCGTCGCCGCCGACCAGCAGCGACGAGCTCGCGTGGCGGCCCAGCAGGAAGGCCACGCTCGACTCGTCCAGGTGGCCCTCGAGCAGGGCCAGCTGATTCTGGTCGACCACGGCCACACGGCCGCTGCGTCGCACCTCTCCGCCGCTCACGACCGCCGGGCGCGGGTCGCCCGCCAGCGCGCGCAGGAGCGTGGACTTGCCCGCCCCGTTGGCGCCGACCAGCGCGATGCGGTCGCCCGCCCACACCTGCGCGTCGAGGCGCGTCAGCAGCGGCGCCCTGGTGCTGGCGCCGCCCGGATAGCGCAAGCTGGCGCCGCGCAGCTCGAGCAGGGGCTGGCCGCCGCCCGTGCGCTTGTCGAGCAGGTGGGGCTTGGGCAGGCTGATCTTGGTCGTGCGCTGCTTCTGGAGGGCGGCGGCGCGCGAAGGCAGGCGCACGCAGCGCGCGTCGAGCTTCTTGATCGAGTAGAGCTTGAACTTCTTGCCGTCCTCGCGGTAGAGCCCGACGCGCTCCTGGGCCTTGCGCTCGCGGCTGGCGGCCTGCTTGAGGGCCTTGTCGTTGCCCGCCCGCCGCGCGGTCGTGCGCTGCTGGCTGGCGCTGGCCTGCTGCCGGGCCTCCTCGCGCTGGCGGTTGTCGTAGATGTGCTCGTGGAAGCGGCGGTACTCGGCGGCCTTCTCCTCAAACGCCGCATAATTGCCCGACATGGACTGCAGCTGGCCACCGTGGATGCTGAGGATGTCTGTGGCCACCAGGTCCAGAAAGGCCGCGTCGTGCGAGACGACGACGCACGTCCGCGTCTTGTTGGCGCGGAGGATGCTTGCCAGCTGGAACACGGCGTGCAGGTCGAGGTGGTTGGTGGGCTCGTCGAGCAGGAGCACGTCGGGCTTGGCCAGCAGCGCCCGGGCGAGCTCGAGCCGCGTGCGCCACCCGCCGGACAGGCTCGAGACGCGGCCGGCCTGCATGGCTTGCGAGAAGCCCAGGCGGCGCAGCAGCCGCTCGGCCCGGGCGGCGGTGTCGCCGGCGTCGCGCTCGAGCGCCTCGAGCTCGAGCATGAGCTCGCCCACGCGCTCGGCCGCAGCCGCCCCGGCGTCGCTGTCGTCGCCCAGCAGGGCCTCGAGCCGGGCGAGCTCGCGCTCGAGGGCGGCCCGTCGGGCGTCGCCGCTCGCGCAGTACTCGAGGACCGACTGCGCGCAGGCGGCGTTGCGCTCGGCGTCGGACTGGCCCACGTACTGGACTGTGAGCACGCCGCCGCTGGTCTGTTGCTGCTGCTCCTGCTCGATCTGCGCGAGGAGGGCCTGGAGGAAGGTGGTCTTGCCGGCCCCGTTCTCGCCGATGAGGCCGTAGCGGTGGCCGCGCTGCAGCGCAAAGTGGGCCTGGGTCAGCAGGAGCCGGTCCTCGACGGCCAGCTCCACATGGCTGCCGCTGAAGAGAGTCTCCCCGAGCTCGCTCACGTGGAACTCGCCAGCAAAGGCCACCGCCACCTCCTCATTGTCCGTCATCGGGCCGTTCTGAATAAATGACAAGGCGCTATCTACTCGTAACTGCCTCAACTGCTTCAAGAGCGGGCGGTGGCAAAGTTCTGGCGTCGCTCAACTCAGTAGCTGCTGGCCCTTTTTATCTGGCGACAGGGAGGTTAGGTCAGCTGCGAAAGACGTCAGAACAGCTTCAGGTTGCGCGGCACACGCGCCTTTCCTCTTCATTTCCTCGACCGGCAAAGTTAGTTCCCTTTTTCTTTATTGACGCCTTGCATATTTAATATTTTTTATAAAACATTTTATTATAACATAACATTCATTTTTACAAAAGAAAAGCAAATAAATAATTGGCCTCAGGCTCAGAGCGCATCGAGCTCGTCGGAGAAGGCGAGCGGCCGTGGTGGTCGCGAGTTGGGGGCGGGCGAGGCCAGGCTGTCCGCGTCGTCGTCATCGTCGTCCTCGACGCCCACCGCCTGCTGCCGCTGGGCGCTCACCGTCGCCCGGCGGGAGCTCCCGTGCGCGGTGGCGATGATGCGACCGCCAGCGGCGCCCGGCACGCCCATGATGACGGTGGAGCCCTCGACCCCGCCGTCCCGCCGGATGACCTGCATCGGGTGGCGCCAGCTGGAGAGGAGGCGCCACCAAAAGGCAAAGGTCTCGCGCGACAGGCCCAGGCACACGAAGAGGACCACGCCCTGCCCGCTCAGCGTGAGGGCCTGCAGGTACCACGCGCCCTTGTCGATGCCATGCGTCAGCGGGCACTCGGTCCCGGTCACCGCGCTGCACGTGATCTGCTGCTCCACGGCCGCCTTCACATTGTCCTGCTCGCCATCCACCACGAGGACGACGACAAGGACGATGATGAGAATGAGGACGACGATGAAGATGAAGATGAAGAAGATGAAGAAGAAGACCCTGATGAAGAAGAGGGCGTGACGCACGAGGTCAGACTCGATGTAGGCACGGAAGGAGATGAGGTAGACGAAGATGAGCCAATAGGAGGCCACGAGGATGGCCAGCCGGAGGACCTGCTCCTTGAGCTGGAACTTGACCCACAGGATCTTGCCGATGGAGACCGCCATGAGGCTCGTCCCGACGCACAGGTTCAAACACACTGTTTTCCGTTTGGTTTCGTTGGTTTCGTTTGAGTCGCCTGTTTGTAGAACAACGAATCACGCCCGGCGAGGGGAGCCCACCTGGAGCGTAGAAAAGGCCCCAGTCCCACGGCGACACGACGAAGCAGAGGTGCCCGATCGACCGCGCCTCGAGCTTTTGCGCGCCCAGCGCTGTGGAGTTGTGTATTTGTGTGTTTGTGTGTTTGTAAGTTGAGTGAGCCGGGCGATGAGCGTCGACGTCGACCGTACCGATGGTGACCAGGACTGCGGGCACGCCCCAGCTCACCACATGCGACACGGCGTGCAGCTGCGCGTGGGCGATGTCAGGTTCAAAGTCATCGTCCGCGAGGAGGGCGATGGCGGGGAGGAGCAGGAGGAGAATGAGGAAGAGGAGGACCATCTGGCGCGCGCGGGTGGAGGCGATCTCGACGACGACAAACTGGAAGACCGTGTAGCAGAGCATGACCCACCAGAAGCTCCCGGCCAGCCCGCCGTACATCACCAGCATCCCTGTTGTTGTGCGCGCGTGCGGCCACAAGAGCATATCACGCTCAGGGCTCGGGCCAGATGCACGTCCGGGCGGGCGACGGACCTTGCAGGACGCACACGACGCCCTGCCCGTCGTTGTCGCGCGCCCCGGCAAAGGACTGCAGCACGGCCGGGTCGTCCCACGTGCAGTTGGTCCGCTCCGGACCTGCCCCGGCCACGAAGAAAATGATGATGACGTGAGCCTCGCTCTGGGACGTCTTCGAGGATGACGACGAAGGCGGCAATGACGATGACGATGATGATGATGATGATGGCAAGGACATACCGCCGACGAGAACAGAGATGTCGATGCCGATGGCCGAGATGAGGGACGACACGCAGACCCACAGCTGGAGCGACGTCGGGAAGCGGCGCTTGCGCGGGCTCAGGATGTAGGTCAGGCTGAGGAACAGCATCATCGCCGTCGAGAGGACTGGCAGTCAACTTGCGTGGTGAGCGCACACGAGCCAAGAAAGAAGTGAAGGAAGAACAAGAAGATGAGGTACTCGAGAGGCCGATGGTGATGCCGGCCGAGGCCTGCCAGTCCTCGGGCGAGAACAGCGGCGCCGGGCAGCCGTACACGCATATCTGCTCGTCGGCCGCGAGCGACAGCGTGGCGTCGCCCACCGTGCCGCGCGGGTTGAACTTGAGCGGGTACGGGCAGTCGGCCTGGCTGTAGGGCACCACTGTGTGCGCGCGCGGCCGGCATGTCCATCGACGGAACATACGAGATCAGATGATCATGACGCTGACGTCAGCCAGCATGGCCAGCAGAGGGAAAGGGAGACGCACGGACGTCAGACGAAGCCATGTTGCAGTTGTGGGTCGGATAGCGGGGCTGGCCCGTGGTGGGATCGACCGCGCTGCAGTTGGGCAGCTGCGCGGTGCGGCTACGCTTCGCGAAGGGGTCCTGGCACTGCGCGACCACGTCCTCGCAGACGGACCGGCACGGCGGGAGGTCTGCAGAGAACCGAGCCAGAGAGTCAGCGCGCCGCGACATGCGAGGAGCGAGGAGGGCGGGCTGGTGGTGGTGTACAGGTCATGTTGGTGGTCTGGCAGCTGACAAAGTTGCCCAGACAGGCCAGGCGGAGGCCTGCGAGCCTGCACTTGGGCGGCAGGAAGGCCCCAAACAGCTTCGTAACTCGAGCGGCCGCTGCATCCGCCTGTCGCCATTGGCAACAACAATAGGAAAAGAACGAAGCGGGGTCGGAGTCAAACGCCGCACAGAAAAAGAACGAAGAGCGCGGCCCTCGAGGTCTGGGGCGAGAGAGAGGGGAGGGAACCTGGTCATAGGTTTGATTGGGTCGAAGGAGGACAGAGGGGTAGGTCACCAGCGGGTCGCACTTGTGGCTCGTGAGAGGTGCCCCACGAAAGGGCACGCAGGACTGTGCGCTTGCAGATGAGGGCAGCAACAAGAGGACGACCAGCAGGACCAGCCCCAGCAACGTGCTGCAGCCCTCTTGGGTCGTCCCTCGAGCAGACAGAGGGCGCCAAGCCCCATCCATACTAACTTTTACCAGCAAGGCAGTGTGTGAGTAGGTAAGTTGCGTATCTATCCCGGTGTGCTTGCGTGTGCGGACGTGCGGTGAAGCGGTCGCCGGTTGCAGACCTTCCCGGTTTCCGATTTGTGCGGCGGCTCCAGTCATTTCGGACATGAATTTTTCAAATTCCTACAACTACTGGCGGCAACAAAGCAAGACGACAAAGCGATTCAAAAGACAAGAAGGCTCTCGCCGCGAGACGAACGACCCGCTGGGTGTGGATCAATCACTTGAGGAGGATGGTGATGACCGAGATGTTGTCGTCGGAGCCCAACAGGTAGGCGTAGTCACGGATACGGCACGAGATGGCGAACGGATCGGCGGGCTCCTGCGCGGCGAGCGCCACAGCCGTGTCGTCGTCGACTTCGTCCCACACACCGTCGCACGCGATGATCAACGCCGTATCCTCGTCCGTCAACTCCACCGACGCCACATGCGGCTCGTAGCTGCGCGTAAGAAAAAGGATTAAAATCAATTGATAAATATAAATATTAAATTTGTTAAATATTAAACAAACATTGATTCGAACTTTTGAATTGATTGCAAGTAAAGAAGGGGGAAGAACCTGACGAAGGGGTGCAAGTAGAAGTCGCCGATGGCGCGGGAGACGGCGAGCTGGCCGTTGACTCGGGCGGTCTCGCCAACGACGTAGCCGCCGAGGCCAAAGATGCGCTCTTCCTCCTCGTGCAGGTTGGGTTTGTGGTCCTTGGAGATGCGCACGCCGCGGCCGCCGCGGCCCAGCACGGCGCGGCTGTCGCCCACGTTGCTCACGATCAAGTGCTTGCCGTCGACGACGACTGCTACGGCCGTCGCGCCAGCGTGTCGCAGAGCCGAGTCGCCGCCGTCGAGCCGGGCCTTGAGGCCGCTGTTGACGTCCTCCCAGCAGTCTTGGAGGGCCTTGCGGACGTCCGAACCGCTCTTGAGCTTGTCGCACACGACCGTGTGGACGTGGTCCGCGCAGTACTCGGCAACGCCACGCCCAGCGTGGCCGTCGAACAGGCCAAAGAAGTCCATATCGTCGCGCAGGAAGTGACCCTGCAGTGAGAGCGCATCTTCCATGGTAGGTCTCCGTCCGATGATCTCCGCAGACGAAACCTAGTAGGCGGCCGGCGCGGGCGCACGTGAGATGGAGCGAGCCAGAAACCGGTCTTGACTTTGGTCAAGGCAAATCGAGGGGTTAGATGCGGGAGGGGATTTTTGACCTTGAAGCGCTTCGAGGGGGTCCACGTGTGAGTATGGAAGGTCTGTAACGAGTCGTCGTCAAGAGAATTGCCCTGGACCAGGATATGGACCCGGTCCTTTAGATAGCGCAGGCCCTCCGGAACCGATGCGAGCTTATTATAGGAGAGGTCGAGTTCTTCCAGTTCACGCAGGTCGTCAATCGAGTCCGGCACGCCGGCAGCGTCGATATCATTGTGGCACGCGATGATGCGCTGCAGGCCAGAGAGGTTTTGGATGTTGCTAGGCAGGGACGTAAGCTATTTTGCGAAACAGGCCAACGCTCAATTAGTTGTTCTTTTCTTCAGGAGGAATGCGGAATTCAAATAAAAAAGGAAGAAGAAGCTCTAAAAGGAAGGAAGGACAGAATCAAATGGTAACGCGTGCTAGATGGCTAAAAGAGTTCGTGCGATACCTTGTTGCCTGACACGTCCAGGTACTGCAACGTCGCCAGAGCACACAGATCGTCAGGCAACGCCGTCAGCCCCGCCTGGCACATCCCACCCGGCACCAGCCAGCCGGCCCCGCGTCAGACCCCAGCACGCCGCGATACAGGAATGTTTCTTCTACGAAGGCGCACCACCCGGGGGGAGGAGGGGCCCACCCGGGTCGGCCCACCCGGGCCCAAAGGCCTCGAGGCCCAGACTCGGGTGGTGCAATAATACAGAGGACGAGGGGGAGGGGAGGAGGCACCAGGTGCAGGTGGAGCTGGGACAGGGCGGGGAGGGCAGACACCCAGGCGGGCACGTGGCCGAGGGGGTTGCCAGCGAGGAAGAGCTGCTCGAGGGCGGCGAGCGGGGAGAAGTCCGGAAGGGTGTCGGACGTGAGGCGGTTGTAGCCAAGGGAGAGCACGCGGAGGGCGGCCAGGTAGGCCAGGTCGGTCGGAACGTCGTCGAGCGCGTTGAAGCTGAGCTCGAGGGTGTCGAGGGCGGCGAGCTGTCCCAGTTCGGCGGCGACGGAAGCGATGCGGTTGGCGTTAAGGTGGAGGTGGGTGAGGTTGTACAGGTAGCTGATCTCGGCGGGCACTTCCGGCAGGATGTTGGCCGTCACGTTGAGCACGCGCAGCGCCTCGCAGGTCCACAGGGCCGACGGCCACGCGGCCAGCCGGTTGTGGGCCAGGTTGAGCTCGACCAGCGAGTAGAAGCCGCCGGTCTCCGTGACGGTGGCGCTCTCCGGGATGGTCTCGAGGCGGTTGCGCTTGGCGTTGAGCCTCTGAAGCGCGGTGAGGCCCGACACGTCGTCGGGCAGCGCCACGATGGCGTTCTCCGAGATGTCCAGCTGTTGCAAGTTAACCAGCTTGCCCAGGCCGTCGGGCAGCGCCGCGACTTCGTTGTCGGCGATGCACAGCTCCTGCAGTTGCTCCAGGTTGCCCAGCTCCTCGGGCAACGACTTGAGGCTGTTGGCCTTGATGCTGTACATTCATGTATGAAAAAATGTGAATAAATTATGAATAAATTATGAAATAATAACAATTAAAAGTTACCTGAGACGCGTGAGTGCGGAGAGGCGGCCGATGGCGGGGGAGAGGCTCTCGAGGTAGTTGCGGTCGAGGGCCAGCTCGGCAAGCGATGGGAGCGAGCACAGGACCTCGGGGAAGTGGTGAAGGCCGTTTTGCGAGAGATCCAGCTTCTTCAGCGCCACAAGCTTGCCCATCTGCATGGGAAAGTGGACGTCAGCCATGATATCGTCAACGACAACGACCATCACACACGAGCACACAAAAGAGAGGCGGCGTTACGTCGTCGGCCGGCGGGAAGCTTTGGATGCGGTTGCCGGCGAGCAGGAGCTCGGTGAGGGTGGTCACCGAGCAGAGGGCCGTTGGCCATTCGTTGATGCGGTTGTACTTGAGGTCCAGCGCCTGGCGGCCATGCGTATCAAGAAGCGGCGTCAATCAAAGGACGCTGACCCCAACAAACATACAAACATACAAACGGCAGACTTGATCAAGAAACGAACCTGCAGTTCGGTGAACTCGGCGATCTCGGGCGGGATGCTGGAGAGGTGGTTCTGGAAGAGATAGAGCTTCTTGAGCCACTTCTTGGAGAGGATCTCCGTGGCGTCCCACTCTTTGAGGTCCTTCTTCGAGCGGTCCAGCACAGGCACGCGCGTGTCTGCAGTCAAATGGGGATTAAATTAAGTATTTTTAAATAGAAAATAAAATATTAGAAATAATTAAATAAACGAAAGAATCATGTAGGGGAAAGAGTACGAGAGCCCGGTCGCGGTGGCGCCACGCGAGGCGGCCGGTTGGGGGCGGCCGCAAGTGTCACGGGCGTGTCCATCTCCTCTGTGCATGCGTTCATGCAAGGGGGCGGGTCAGCGACATCATCGATGGTGTCTGCGCTGCGCTACACGACGTACCCGAGACGGAGAGACCACGTTCACGAGGAGGCGGCACAGCGGGTGGCGTGCGCGTCATGATCGCTGAGTCGCTTCCGGCTATCTTGGTCGACGAAGCTGGAGCCTCCTCCTTTTTGTCATCCTTCTTCTTCGTCTCTTTTTCTTCGTCCTTCTCGTTCTCCTTCGTTTCCTTCACCTCTGCCGCGGGGGTCACCGCGCCAGCGTCTGGCACGGCAGGCGAGGCTGTGCCCTGCTGGTGGCCACAAAACACATCAGATCACAAACAAGCGATTTTTCCAAAATGTAAGTGGTACCTCGCCGTGCAGCTTGCGTTCGAGAGCGAGACGCTCCTCATGGACAGTCTCGTAGCGCCCTTTCCAAAGGTTCAATTCCTCCTTGAGAGCAGCAAGCTCCTTCTCCAGTGCTTCATTGACTTCGCCCATCGGCCCTCTTCTTTTTATACTACAAAGGATGTGGGGCTAACCCAAATCGATTGCCATAAGCGAACAAAATGCAAAAGAAATTGAAACGCAACAGGGAGCGCCTACCTTTCAAGAATCGATTGCTTTGCTTCAAACACCCACACCAATCTTCTGCAGCAGCCGTCTTGCGAGTTTCTGCAGATAGAGATCGCGACACACCTCGTTCGCTGGTCCAAGCCGTTGCTTCAAGGCCCTATTGCGCGTCCGCAATAACCGAAATTGTTGCTGCCGGCTGAGCATTTTGTATTTCTTGCTTTTATTTTTATTTTTCTTTTGGGCAGCAGGAGACGAGGACGAGCGGCCTCTGTGCGTGGACGCCATGAGCAAGAGTGGCAGCGAGTCTTGCTTTCAAGCGAGGTAGTTGTAGAGGTTGGTGTTCTTTGAGTCGCGCTCCAGGTACTCCCGGTCGATCAAGCTCTCAATCCGCTTCTTCACGTCCGCCGGCTGTGTGGTGAACGACGACAAGAACACAACATGACGATTGTGTCAACAAAAACAAAACGAGTACGAGCGATGACGACTGATGCTGACCTTGAGGGGGAACTTGAGCTGCTGGTAGAGCTCGGCCATGAGCTGGTTGTGGGTGAGAGTCTTGCGCGTCTTCATGATTCGCACAATGGCCGCATCGATCTGGAACTGCCGGTCCTGGAAGACGCTCTCCTTTGTCTTGGTGTTCTCCTCCTCCTGTAGTGGGTCACGAGTGGGTCATGATGGTAAAAGAAGAAAGGAAGTGGCGTCGGTGACGTACGGTCTCCTTCATTTGGATGGAGTTGACCTTAATGCGGTAGAGCTTGTGTCGGAAGTCGTCGTTGAAGTGGAACACATCCGCCTCACCCACTTCCTTGCCCTTGGGCTCCTTCGTCAGAGGTCGTACCTTACCACACGCCAGCGAGAGCAACGTTCGGTGCAGCTGCATTTCATGGACGAAGAGATACAATTAGGCTCAGGACGCGTTATGCGAGTGCGAACGAGTGACTACGAACCTCCTTCTGCTCGATGCCCGTGGCTTCGGCGATCTCCTTGTAGGAGAGCGACTTGGTGTCGTTGAACAGGAGCATCACCACTGTTTGTACAAGCGATACAGCCAGCTCCTTGCGCCCCTGCAGTTTATGTTTGTGACTCATTGCTTAGTAATGAACATCACGTGCGAATGCGCTATGCATAATAATAGTTATATTATAAAGTACCTTGGGAAAGAAGGACTTGAGCACGGTGTGGCCCAGGGTGTGTTGCCAGAAGAGGCGTCGGCCCTGGTACTTGCTCATGTAAAACGCGCGGAAGACGTCCTGACACTGAGCCAGCTGCGGCGGCAGCTTAATGTCGAGCGGTGTGTAGGCCGGCCAGTAGCCCGTCGTCAGCACGCTCACGTTGACCTCGAGGTCCTTCAACTGTTGCAGTTGACAATAACATTGAGTACTCCTTTCAGTGCTGGATTTTTGAGAGTGTGGTGTACCTCGTGGGCCTGGCGCGACTGGCGGAACGAGATCATGATGTCTTTAGACAGCTCAACGTCCTTGAACATGCCCTCGAGCTTGGCGGTGAAGCCGCTGCCGCACTCGGTCTTGAGCTTGGAGATCATAGACTTCTCAGCATCAATGGAAGCGCTCTTGCCCAGGAGAAGCCGCTTAGCGAGGTCCTTCTTGTAGAAGGCCTCGAACACGTCCTTCCCGTTGATGAACCGGAACAGCACCATCACACGATCCATCAGCGACTCGAGCTCCTCCTCGGAGGCTGCCTTGTTGCCCGCCTGCAGAAAGACGTTGTCAGACTGAGTCCTTCCTAAAGCTCTAGCAGACCCGAGGATGGGGCGAGAGGCAACCTTGAGTTTGGCATCGACGAACTTGGCGATGAGTTCGGCGGGTCGGTTTTCGCGGGTGTTGATAAAGTGCTCGAAAGCCTCCTTCATAGCGTGGGAGAACATGTCCTGCGATTGGAAAGCCTCTCGCAAGATTGTGTCGAGCTTGGCCTACATGTATACCACCATTCGAAGCCGCCGCACGGGATGAAAAGAATGCGCGTGAGTCACATGGCGTTGGACGCTGGAGAACAGAGGGGAAGCAGAGACCTTGAGCTCGAGCAGAGTCTGGACCATCGTCTTGTCCCGCTCGGCATCGTTGACGATCTCGGAGCCTGATGATTTGATGTAGGCGTTGAACGCAGCGCGGATAAGGGGCAAACTTTGAACGCGAGCGTAGAGCGAGTAAAGACGGGCCAAGTCCTACGTGCAGCGTTATTTTTCTTCAGCCAACAACTGTTTCCAAGCCAAGTAGTGCAATGAGAGGAAGAGGGAGGTGATACCGTAACCCGGCCCTGTTCGACGAGGCGGTCAAAGCCCTTTTGAAGGATGCTCTCGGCGTGCGCAGCAATGAGAGCATTCTCGACAGATGTCAATAACAAACGTCGCGTAGAGGGCTCCAAGTAGTGAGTCACGCGCTGTTCCTCCTGCAAGAGGCGCTCCTCTGCGTGTGCCAAGTAGTCGGCGATCTCTGTGTCGGCCAACAAGCGCGCCGACTAACAGGCATTTAACGTTGCAGAAGGAGAATGAGTGATACTCGCTGAGCCTCGATTTTGAAGAGAAGGGGAGAGCAACGGTAGACAGAAGCGTGTAGAACGAATGGAATATGACGTACCTCTTGCGAGTAGTATTTGCCTGAGGCGACGACAAAGTTCTTCTCGAAACGCTCAGAGTAGAGACCAATGGAGGCCAGCATGCGGAGGAGGTTCTTGATGAGGTCACGTTCAACCATTTCGCCGTCACGCTCGCGCTCGATGAGTGCGAGTAGTCCAACCACGAGCTTTTTTTCCACGTCTGGCTCGGCGGCGACGTTGTCGCGCCAGAGCTGAAGCCCGAGGTCCCACAGCGAGCTGACGCCAGCTGTCTGGATCACATACGTGCGATCCAGGTACAAGAAGATGCTTCGAATGTAAAACTGTTACGCGACACGCCAAGGCGTAGACCATGTCAGCACTAGCGAAAAGGGGGCAGGCGCGTAGGGCAGCTTCGCACCATTGACTGGCAGTAATCGTTCCACACGGTATTTACAGAAAGGAGGAACGTAGTGGGCTCTTGCGAGCGGGCCAGCTGCTGCAGGGCAGTCCGCTGTGCGTGGATGTGTCGTTCGCACTCGCCTCGAATGCGACCATATAGACTAGCGCCCAGCTTCTGCGAGCACAAGTTCTCGGTGGCCTGCAACGAGGTGGGCGCGTAAGGTTTTCAATGGTCAGAACGAATCCTGAACAGGACGAAATCTGCAGAACATAATCGATCGCTGCGTGGAGAGAACGGGAGGAATGGGAGAGGTTGATACCTTGTAGAGCTCCTCTTCACCATACTGGATGGCTTCTTTGCTTTGCACGGCTACGATGGCAGCGCGCAGCTTCTCCCACGTTTTTTGTTCATAGTCCTCTGGTAGTCCTTTAGAGGCTGCAAGAGCGGTCATGAGCGTCATCACCATCATCAAACCAAAGGAGCGATGCACGTACTGGAAAGACCCCTTATTACAAGCTTCTTCACAGGCTTGCCGCCAGCACTGTTTCGCAGCCCTCCATTTGGCGCAGTTGACATGGTGAGCTTGGTTTTCTTGGGCGAGGGCGTAGGTGAGCTTAAGAGAGCAGAAGAAGAGGGAGAGCTGTCAAATTTTCTCTTGTGCGCAGGAGAAGATGGCCGATCGTCGACGCGGGATCTCTTTGCAGATGCCGTGGTTGTGGAGTTGCTTTCGGGGCTCTTTCTCCTCCTTTGTTGCTCCGATTGCAAAGAAGACATATACAGAGAGGGTGCAAGTGGGTTCGGCAATGGCAAAAAGGTTGCTATCGATCACGCACTCATGCTTGCGCTTTGATTCCTGCGCAAATCTCGCCCCGGACGTTTTCTTTTCCTTTGTGTGAGTCGAAAAGAATATTTTTGAGAAAACAGCTTTCTGCTGCACGTGCAGGCGCGGGTAAGGACAAAGTCTAAATTACGGCTGTTGTCCAGCAGCTGCGTGGCTTGCTGCTAAAGCATCCTGACCCAGCGTATCGCTGCTCATTTGCCTCTGCTGGTATGCGCAGTTTCCATGTTTGAAATGGAGCTTGCCGGGCAGCTTGTTCTCGATTGTTCTACGGCTCCCTACCATGATAAGGAAATAGTTTCAACTCCCGCCATGGAAGGCCACCATGCTCCGAAACAGTCGAATGCTTGAACCGGAAAGCGCGTGGTGGTCTGGGCTGCAGGCCCATAGAAGAAAGAAAGGAAACAATCTGCTTCCGGCTCCGGGCAACCAGGCAAAAAATGGAGCACGCTCGTGTGCCACTCCCCTCGCAACGAGACGCTCACGACAACCCCAGCTCTACTTCCACCGTTCCTTCGACTTCTTCTTCAGTTTGGCCTTCTCCCACCAGAGCTTCAAGAACAACCAGACAGACCACCAGCCGTGCAGTGTGGCGGTATCGCATATGGCCATGATGCGTCGCAATACCACAGGGTGCATGCTTCATCACCCAACCATGCGCGTGATCGACAGCCGCGAGACTATCACCTTTGACGCTGTTGAAGGTTTTATTAGCCCGCGTGAAGGTAAGGAACAAAGCCAGAACAGCTGTTCTGGCGACGAAAGAAAGTTGGGCGAAGAGCTGAGGTTTGGAACATTCGCCACCGACATGCCAGTCGTGCCTGTCATCTCCCCAACGAGGCCCCGGAGCATCACCGACGTGGACGCTGGCGAGTTTCTCTGTATTCCTACCCTGAAGAAGGGCTCCAAGTCCATACGCAAGAACAAGGTCTGCGACATCTTTCACGAAGAGAGCGAAGAAGACTCGTTCTCGAACTCCACCGGCGACTCCTCTAGCCTGAGCTCGTCATGCGACGAGTCGGACGACTCTGTTACCAACCAAGTGCTGCGCGAGAAGAAGGCTTACCGCAAGCGCCGCTTTATAATCAAGGAGATCCTGACTACAGAGACCAGCTACGTGCACAACCTGCGTGAGATGGTCGAGGTACGTTGTGCTCCATTCCGACCGACATGATCTCTACCACCTGGTTCGCTTACCTGACAACCGCCACGTGCAGGGCTACTTCGAACCGCTCGAGCTGATCTCCAAGCACCCAGCACAGAGTCCAGGGCTGGCCCGCCTGATGAGCCACGGGGAGAAGCATGCCCCCTCATGGGAGGACGTCAAGGAGGTGTTCACCAACATCGTCACCATCTACGAGCTCAACTCGGCGTTCTTGCGCAGCCTGCAAGCCCTGCAGGTGCACATTGACTCAGGCAACGACGCGGAGCTTCAAGTTGGTGATGCTTTCCTTACCGTGGTATGTGATTTCCATTTCCTTTTCCGTCCGCAACTCCCAGGAATCGCGGAATTCGTGGTTGCTGTGAAACCGCTAATTTCTTTTTTCTATAATCAGACGGACTCTTTCAAATTCTACTCGGCCTTTGTCAATACCTACCAGAGCAGCGTAGATGCCCTAGAAAGAATCAAGGAAACGAACGTCTTCAAGGAGCTCGTCAAGGAGAAGGGCTCCAAGTTGAGCTTCAGCTCCCTCCTGGTGACGCCCATCCAGCGGATCCCACGCTACTTGCTCCTGCTTCGGGTGCGTAACGCTGTAGTTGAAGGATTTGGCAAACCTGCCGAAACCGCTAACAACGGCTTTCGTTTCGGCCTGTTGCAGGATCTCTTGAACAACACACCTCCCTCGCACCCGGACAATGCCAAACTGTCCGTTGTGTTGCCGAAGATGGAGGAAGTTGCGACCTACATCAACACGGAGAAGAGCAAGTTCGACAACTTGACTGTAATTTTGAACCTGAGCTACCTGATCAGCGGCTACACTGACGTAAGTGTCCTTACCTCCTCCTCTTCGCTCCGTTCTAGAAAGTCGCTAAGCAAACCACAACCCACCTTGCAGTCTTTCATTAAACCTGGCCGCAAGTTCATCAAGGAAGGCTACCTGAAGATTTTCGATGAGGAGACCCTCAAGTCCAAGCGCTGCTACTTCTTCCTGTTCAGCGACGTTCTTCTCATGACCCGACCGAAGCGAGGCAGCACCTTCTTCCACAAGGGCACCGGTCGCTACCAATTCGTCGACTCGCTCTGTCTTCTGTCTGGAACCGTGCAAAACGACAAGTCAGTCTCTCTCAGTCTGCGCGTCTCTCAAGCCGATGGGGTCCACTACATCCTGCACGCCAAGGACCGGGAAGAACGCCGCGCCTGGCGAGAGGCGTTCGAAGAAGCCATCCAAAGTGTTGGGCTCTACGCAAGCAGCCACGGCAAGGCCCGAGCATAGTACGCCTGTCTGTCTTGCGTTTGTTTATTGTAACGATCAATGTCTGACTTGCTTCATTACTCCTTCAAGCAGCTCTCTGCCAACTGCCGAGGCCAAGTTCTCCCTGCGTTCCTCTACACCTGCTCCCGGTCTCAGCGAGGCTGCTCTGTTCCAGCTTGGCGGAGCCGAGGCGGCCAAGCAGCGGTTCAAATTGCGCAGTTCGTCGCTCGACCAAGCTGGCCTGGCCGCTCGTTCGAGCCGCCGGCACCGGAACCACTCGGACTCTTCTTCGTCATCATCATCATCAATCGCTTCGACGTCCTCCTGCAGCTCCTCTCCAAGTTCATCCTCCTCCTTCGGCTCGCCCCTTTCCTCGTCGTCTTTCATCGCCCCGCAACCTCTTTCGCCCCGATCTTCCACCCGGATCGCTTCCGCCTTCATGCACACCGCCATCAGCCGATTATCACTGCGCCGGGGAAAGGATAAGAACAACCAACGCCGCAGTCTCACGCTCAGCCCCATCGAGGTGAAGCCCATGAAGAGCGAGCTAGGGATGTGCACTTCCAACGAGGAGATTCCTTGCCGTCCGACACATGACGTCCCTCCAGCCAAGGCCAAGCTGTCACGCTCACTCACCGCCACGGACATGCTCGATGGCTCCACGTTCGACCTCGAGGAGGCCAGGTCAAAAGTCTCATCCATCCGGTCGTGAGAGCCGCAGCAGTGGCTCACCTTTTTCCCTTTCGAGATGTACATAGTGCAGTCATGCCTGCGAGCAAAGCAATGCAATATGTTTTTGTACCCATTAAGAAAAGATAAAAAAACTCTTGAATTCGAAATAATAAGTTGTGGTGCAGACTTGAGGGTTGACACGCAACGCAAGTTCTTTTTCCGATCGACTCCACACACCACCTTTAGTATTCGGTTGTGTAAGTACAACGACACATATCGGTTATGTTGGCGGTGCCATGGGGCGTCATGACCGATATGTGTCGTTGTACTACACGATGACTCGGTGGGCCCACCGACTTCCATTGTGAGTCATCGTGTAGTACAACGACACATATCGGTCATGACGCCCGAGTGGGGCTTAAAAAAGGGGATAGAGAGCTTGGACCAGTCTTGAGCTACACGTAGCGCAGTTTACACACAGTTCAAGAAGAACGTATCTTGTTGACGTGGAGTGATAAGTACAA
>NAVB01001451.1:0-13955 GCA_002179805.1 Acanthamoeba lenticulata | reverse complement strand
CGTCACCTGGTCCCCCAAGGTGCTCCCCCCCCCCCCGCCTGGCCTCGCTCCTATGCGGCACACACGCGCGCGTGTTTGCGTGCGGCTCACATGCGTGTGCGTGTGGCCGTCGACCGCGGCAGGACGCGGACCTGATCGCGGTGGCCTACTCGGCCAACGAGACCGGCATCTCGGAGGAGCCCGACGGCTGCGTCTGCGTCTGGTCCCTCCAGAACATGCTCCAGCGCCCCGAGTCCGTCCTCCAGTGCCAGGTCCGCCCTCTTTCCCCTTTCTTCTTCTAGTCGTCGTCATCGTCTTCATCATCATCGTCATCGTCATCGACATCGTCCCCAAGCTGATGCTGGTCTGGTGGTGTTGGTGGCGCAGTCGCCGGTGCTGTCGACACTGTTCGCCAAGTACCAGCCCAACATCGTCATCGGCGGCACCTACTCGGGCCAGATCGTCCTCTGGGACCGCCGGTCCGTCCCCTCCCGCACACACGCGCCGCACACACGCGCGCTGACACGCACACGAACACACACACACACACACACGCGGACATCAGGGCGTCGAGGAGGACGCCGATCCAGCGGACGCCGCTGTCGTCTATCGGGCACACGCACCCGGTGTACTCGCTGGCCGTGCTGGGCACGCAGAACGCCAACAACCTGGTCACGGTCTCCACCGACGGCCGCATGTGCGTGTGGGCCTTTGAGTCGCTCCACCAGCCCCTCGAGGTCCTCGAGCTCCGCAACAAGCAGGTACGCGCCCGCCCGCTCTCTGCGTTGGTGTTGGCCGTGCCCGCGCGCGTGTCGTGTCGTGCGGTCCACTCACACACGCATGCGCGTGTTGGCGCGACCACAGAGCAAGTCGGTGACAGGCGGCGGCAACGTGGCGCCGACGTGCATGTCCTTCTCCGAGGGCGAGGTCAACGAGTTCTTCGTCGGCAGCGAGGAGGCCACCGTCTACCAGGCCTACCGCCACGGCACGTACGTAATTTTTTACAAAAAAAAAATCAAAAAAATCAAAACTCAAAAATCAAAAGTTATTTATTTTACCAAAAATGCATATTAGAATTTAAAAAGAATTTAAAAAATGAAAACAAAACATTAAAAACAATGTTTTCCAAAACAACACAGGAAGAGCGGCGTGTACGAGCAGTACACGGGGCACCGGGGGCCCATCACGGCCATCGACTTCCACCCGGCCCACGGGCCCGTCGACTTCTCGGACTACTTCCTCACCTCCTCCGTCGACTGGTCCATCAAGCTCTGGAACAAGAAGGTCCTCTCCCCCCTCTTCTCGCTTTCACTTTGTGCAGGAGTCTCACATCCTCGAGCGCGCGTGTCGTGTCGTGTCGTGTCGTGTCGTGTCGTGTCGTGTCGTGCGCCGGAAAATGGCAGAACACGTTCCCGGTGCACTCGTTCGAGGACGTGGGCGAGTACGTCTACGACGTGGCCTGGTGCGCGCCCTCCCCCGCCTCCTGCCACGCGCGCGAAACGACACGACACACGCGCGCATGGCACACACGCATGGCACACATGCATGGCACACACGCGCCCTCGAGCTGGACCCGATTGCTGACGCACGAGACGCGTCGCGCAGGTCGCCGATCCACCCGGCCCTGTTCGCGTCGGCCGACGGGACGGGGAGCCTGTGCCTGTGGAACCTCAACGAGGACCCGGAGGCGCCCTACGCGCGGACGGCGGTGGGCACCGGCAAGGCCCTCAACAGCCTCTGCTGGGCGCCCTCGGGCAAGAAGATCGTCTGCGGTGACGCCACGGGCTCCGTCTTTGTCTACGACATCGCCGAGGTCCATTATCCTCCTCTTCATCATCATCATCTTCTTCTTCTTCTTCATCTTCGTGATGATGATGGCCTGACGTTGATATGGTTGTGGTTGTGGTGTCTTCTCCAGATCGCGTCACCCAGCGCGCAGGAGTGGGACAAGCTGGAGGCCAGCCTCAAGGACCTGGCCTACTCGTCCACGACGCTCGCGCGCGCTGACTCGGAGGACCTCGACTTCTGATCCTCCTCGATGCACCGAGGCCTTGTGTCGGCACAAAACAAGAATTCCTTTCTTCTCTCCTTTCTTCTTTCATGTTCATTCATTTTTGGGCACACAAACTAAAGGCCGCTGAGTTGTGGTCGCTTGGCTGATCAGATGGCCTGCTCGACTCGTTGATTGATGGATACGGCCATACTGCGCAGAAAGCACCGCTTCCCATCCGAACAGCGAAGTTAAGCTGCGCCAGGCGGTGTTAGTACTGGGGTGGGCGACCACCCGGGAATCCACCGTGTCGTATCCTTCTTTTTCTTCTATTGCTCCCCTCCTCTTTGTTTTCTCGTGCCCAAGTCGCGCACCCTCTCGCTTCACTACGCAATGTCGTATCCTCTTTTTCCAGCCACCCGCTTGTCCTGTTCCTTTTGCTTCTCGTGCGCGAAGTGGAGGGCACGCTGTCGACCAAAAGTATTTTATTTTTTGTAAACCTGTTTTTATTTATAAAAAATTGCGTCCACGGCTTTTACCAGGATTTAAACAAGAGAGGTTTTTGTTGCCTTTTTTTTTTGGCGCCAAAGCAGAACAAACACATCCGCAAGCAATGGAAGGTGTGGCATAGAGTAGCGGCCCGTGATAAATTGATCTCCGCTCACCTTTAAACATCTTGATACGTACAGACGACGGCGGTCACAAGAAGCGACGGGCAGAGAAGCAGTGGCGCAGGGAAGAGGTGGAAGCAGGCCTCGACGAACGAGATGAGCCTGTGGTACCGCTGAATCTCAACATTTTGCATGTTTTCGCATTCTTATCTTTCTCCGGATCTGCAGATCGAAGGAAATGGAATTCAGGTGGCGAGTGCGGATGAATTGAGCAGACGGCGGTACGACTTGCCATCAATCCAAAAATTGCTCGCAGCTTCTGAGTGGGCAGCACCACAGATTTGTGAAGGTGGGCAGAAGGCGTGGCGCGGCCGAGGCAGAGCAAGCGCCTACTCCTGCTCCTGTGGTCATTAACTTTGGCCTAGCGGAAACGCCAAAGGCCAAGAAGGAGGAAGAGCAAAAGCCGGTAGAAGAGAAGGCGGAGAAGGAAGAAAAAGGAAAGCCCGAAGAGACTCCAGTGACCGAGAAGACTGAAGAGAACCAGGACGAAGAGAAGACTACAAAGAAGCAGGACGGGAAGGATGCCTCCAAGACTGAGAGCGTTAGCACCTCCCGCGTTTGCTTCTTGCTCGCTAGCTTCGAAGACTGGACTAATGCTTCCTACTACTTGGCCTCGCTGTGTGGTGGTGCACAGACCACGGTCTCGCAGTTCACCTTCACTCTACCTCAGGACGCGACTGCCACTGCCCCGTTGACCGGAGGTTTCGTCTTTGGAGCTACCACTTCCACTAGCGCCACGCCCGCCACCAATGTGCGTCCTCTCTGCCGCGACCTGTCTGGTTCGGCCAAACTCATCACCTCCTTTCCGCTTGTTCAGGCTCCTGCGACAGGTTTCTTCTTTGGCGCATCAAGCGCAGATGCCTCCAAGGCCGAAGCCACCAAGGACGCTGACGAGAAGAAGTCGGATGTCGTAACATGGACCTGCCAGTGCTGTACCGAGGTACTCGCGAGAGCAGAGCCGGCTCGCCATCTAACGCCACTGACTGGCCTCGCGCATGGCCCGTGTTGTGTGTGTGTGTGTGTGTTTCTCAGGTCAATCCGGAAAGCAATGCGACGTGCACGGTGTGCATGGTGCCCCGACCTGCACCGCCTAAGGTGGTCGAGGAGGGCTGGAAGTGCGCCTGCTGCACACAGCTCAACGCCCCTGACAGGTTCGTTTTGAACATTCTTCTAGCCTTATGTCACGATACAACATACCGCTCACGGCTGCGTCTCTTTTGTTTATGAACACACACAGCACGTCCTGCTCCGTGTGCCTCGTCCCGAAGCCCTTGTAATCAACTGAACGCAGCCGTGAGAGACGAGAAACAACGGCGGAGGAAGAGGTTCGCATAAGCGAATGGATCACATTGCATATACACCTCGAGATGTGAAGAACGGTCGGGGTGGGATCCTGTGATGTGAACAACAGAACAAGAACGCTCCCCAAGCCCACTTCGAGTAACGGTTACTGCTACACTTATTTGTCGACGTTGTACCGACGGTGACTGGTGTTTGGCAAAGCTGCTCTTCTTGTTGAGTCCCCGTGGAAGGCTGTGTAGCGGAGCATTTAGGAGTGAGGATCAGCGGTGAGAGGGGTGAACGTCTTCTTACCTAGACAGGAGTTGCTCAGTTGCTCGAGATAAGAGGTGTGCAATTGATAGGAGAAAATGAGTGAAGTTGAAGAGACACCACTTGGAAATGCGAGCGCCGATGTGGTTGCAGATGGATCAAAGCAAGATGAAACAGAGGCGCAAGTGCTACAAATGCTGGAGCAGGCCAATCTAGCACAAGGAGAGACCAATACGACTGCGGAGGAGGAGCAGTCTGTGCAAAAGACAGAAGACAATCCGGATGAACAACCCTCTCCTCGCAAACTGCGTAAGCAAGCACTCATGGACAGGTTCGTTTCTTCACCACTCGCGCGTTTGTGCTGCAATTTATTTTTGATTGATATTAATCCCTTATTTTAATTCTTTTATATATTCTCTCTGCTCTCTATTTACTCCCAAAGCCACTTGTGGGAACCCTCTGGCAGGTCGCTCAAGTACCGACGTGTACTTGAGGAGGAAGATGCAGTGATCGATATGGACATTGTTAGTGCCCTTGCCTTTCAGGGTGTACCTGATATGGAGGGCCTTCGCTCCATCTACTGGAAGGTGCAGCTCCTCCACCATCACCACATGTCCTTCTTCTTCTTGCCGCGAGGCTCACACCCTTCCTTGCAGCTCCTCCTGAACTATCTGCCCGCCGACAAGCGAGAGTGGGCCACGTCCCTGAAGCAGAGCAGGTACTAGCTCAAACGCGCCACCTCACTACCGGATTTGCGGCTCACCTGTGTGTTTGTTGTGGGCACCCATCAGGGACTTGTACGACATGTGGAAGGAAGAGCTCATCCTGGACCCGTCCAAGTTTGGCAAAAATCCCAACCCTGAGGACCACGTGCGTACCTCCGCCATCGCCACAACAACACCTAAAGGTGGCACGTCACTGACCGCTGCACCTGTTACCTTCTGGGAGGCAGCCTTTGAGCACAGACACCACTAGCAGCTGGAACCGGTTCTTCAAGGACAATGAGCTCGACTTTGAGCTGGTTCGTTGTTGTTGTCGCCGCTTGCAAGCAACATTCCTGATCATCTGACACGGGCTATCATCCAGGATAAGGATGTGCGGCGAACCTTCCCGCACTATCACTTCTTTAACGGGGAGGCGGAGCGCGCGAAGCACTACCAGGCCATCAAGCGAATCCTATTTATATACGCCAAGCTCAACCCCGGGATTGGCTACGTGCAAGGTAGCCCTCGATTTATTCTTGATTTATTTTCTTTTTGTCGACTCATAAAATGAAAACAAAAACGAAATATCCAGGAATGAATGAGATTTTGGCTCCCCTGTACTACATCATGACGATTGACTGCGACGCTGAGTGGAAAGGTATCTCTTGCGCCACGAACCGCGCCGGCATCTTTGGGTGCCCTCTCGTGTCGTCATTTGACCTCGTGCACCTCTCGTCTGCAGAGTTTGCCGAAGCCGACGCGTTCTTCTGCTTCACCAACCTGATGAGCGAAATCCGCGACAATTTTTGCAAGACCCTCGATAAGTCTGAGATGGGTGCGTCGCGAATCGACTCTTTCTCTCGTCGTTATCGTCGCCTCTGCTGCAGTCAACTGACCGGGCTGTGGTGGCGTGGCTGGCCGCAGGCGTGCGGGGGACGATGGCCCGGCTGAACGAGCTGCTCCACCGAAAACACCCGGAGCTGTGGCAAAACCTGGAGAACAAGCAGATGGATCCGCAGTTCTACTCCTTCCGCTGGCTCACCCTCCTCCTCTCTCAGGAGTTTGAGCTGCCGGACATTCTCCGGCTGTGGGACTCGTTCTTTGCCGACGCCAAGCGCTTCGAGTTCATGACCTACTTTTGCTGCGCCATGTTGATGTACTTGCTGCGCCTTCTTGTCCTCCTCCTCCTTCTCTTCTCTCACCACAATGACGTCCGCCTGATCGTGGTGTTACTGCTCTTGTTTGTAACAAAAGAGCCGTCGCTACGGAGCTGATGGAGGGCAGCTTTGCCGACAACCTCAAGCTGCTGCAGCACTACCCGACCACGCTGGACATCGGGATGCTCCTCAACATAGCGACCGAGCTCCGAGATGCCGACCTCCTCATCGAGCACGGCCGGCAGCCGCCACAGAGCTCCTATTCGACGACTTCGTCGCCATCTTCCTCTTCCTCTTCATCTTCCCCCTCTTCTTCATCTTCCTCAACCACTCACGCTCAAGCGCCCTCGCCACGGTCGGCAACTGCCTCCCCAGAGACAGGTGCCTCGTACTTCATTTGTTTTGAATTATTATTATTATTTATCAAAATATTTTTATTTCGTGCTGACTCTGGTGGGACGGCAGGGGCGCGGGCGAGCATCATGGACGGGGTGACGCGAACGTGGACGCGGCTGGCGTCAGGGTTCCCCTACGTGGGACCGCGTTCCCACAGTGGCGATCAATTGGAGGCGGGCGGCAAGCAGTGAAGATAATAAAAATAATAATAGACCTGAAGTGAGTGACACTTGGCCATGTGGTGGGGATGGAACCGGCACGAGAGCAGCAACCAATGGACGACAGAGGCAGGCTTTAAATGTTGGACCGGCAGAATTTCCGGGGATTCCATACCACGAACCGGCATGTAGTGCGGGAGAGGACAAACTGCTGCCTGCCACAGGGCCCCGACTCGTCGGAACCTTCCGCGGCAATGTACAAGGGCTGGAGGCCAGGAAGGGTAGAGCCCATACGGCTATCTCCTTGACGCTTCCATCACTAGCTATCTCTCCATCACTGCCGTCACCTTCTTCCCTGCAAAGACTTCTTTCTGCAGCAGAAAGGAACAGAATCATTGACCTTGTCCACCTCGTGTATTCTCCATCAAGGGTACACCGATGCTTTGGGGTCGTTTTGTTGCCTTCCCCTATGCTCATTCAACTCCTCTCCCAAGGCCACACACGCAACAAGAAGATGGCGTCAACCGTCTCTGCTTGCCACTTCATAGACCCTGTCGTAGGTGGTGAGCGTAAGCGATGCAAGGCCGAGGCACGAGAGTCCAGGAAGCGGACACGCACGGCAGATACTTCTTCGTTGTGCCCAAGAAAACAAGACAGCACTTGTGACCTGAGCCAATGTTGTATCGACAGCATGATCATGGACGACCTGCTTCTCTACATCTTTGGTTGTGGGGTTCTCGGTCCGCGAGACCTGCAGACTATCTCTCTTGTCTGTCGGTACGTCTCGATCGCTTGTACTCGCGTGAAGCCAAACACCAACACACTCGATCACCAGTCGGTGGCAGGCGGTGGCGAGCGAGCCTTACCTCCAACGCCAGCTCATGCGCGGCTACATCTTCTCGTTCGGGCAGAACAAACGCGGTTGCTTGGGCCAAGGAAACACGCTCCTCACCGAGCAGCTTCGGCCCCGCACAGTCAAAGGCATCCACGGTACGTCGCGCCAGCAGGCCGTTCACCATGACGGACGTCTCTCGAGCTAACTTGTTGCTTGAAATCAGGCCTCGACGTGGTGAGCGTAGCGGCCGGAGACTTGCACACGCTGCTCCTCACGAGGAGCGGTAAGGTTTACAGCTTCGGGTGCGGCCTCTTTGGCAAGCTCGGCCACGGCTTCGGCCAGTGCGAGTTCTTCCCGCGGTACGTGCAGGACGTCAGCTCTATCCCGCTTAACAACTAGGGGAGTCCCTCGTTGACCGCTTCTGGTTGTACGTTCGCACACTAGGCAAGTGTCGACGCTGCAGGGCCACAAGATCGCGAAGGTCGCGGCTGGTCCGCAGCACAGCGTGGCGCTTAACGAGCAGGGCCGCGTGTTCACGTTTGGTTGCGGACGCCACGGGCGGCTGGGCCACGGCGACGAGGTCTGTGAGTTCTTGCCGCGCCGACTGTGCCTCGAGGGCGTGCGCGTGGTCGACGTGGTGGCTGGCGGCAAACAGACGTTCCTCATTAGCCACGAGGGACACGTCTACTCGTTCGGCTACGGGTGGTACGGCGCGCTGGGCCATGGCGCCCAGCTCAGCGTCAACCGGCCCAAGCTGATCGAAGGCCTCTTGGGCCACCACATCGTCGCTGTGGCCGCTGGAGGCTACCACACTCTGGCCATGACTCGCGGTACACCGTTTCCCACCGTAGTGCAGAGGCCTGGCTTTGACACTAACACCGACACCGCAGAGGGCCGCGTGTTCGCCTTTGGCTCGGGCTTCTACGGGCAGTTGGGCATCCCTGAGATCAGGTTCGTGCGCTCGCCCGTCCGCCTCAGTGGCCGCACCACCATCAGTTCGCTCAGCGCGGGGCCTCACTTTGCCGTCGCGCTCGGGGGGCAGTGATGGGCACTGTCACTGGAATGGTTTCCCATCGCCTCACCGGTGGCTCTGTCCCTCTCCCCCTCCTCGCCGCGTTGGTGGCGGGTCGGCACCATCCTGCAGGGCCAAGCGCGAGAAGTACTCGCTGTCGCCCGTGCCGGTGCCAGCCTTCCATTCCTTGGCTTCTTCGTCCACACTGCGCGCCACGGCCATCGGGGCCGGCGACCACCACTCGGTCGTGCTCGCCAACGACGGCAAAGTCTACACCTTTGGCGCTGGAGGCAGTGGCCGCCTGGGTACGGCGAATGTGGCCCACCAGTCTGGTCATGCGTGACAGAGACGTGACCTGACCGTGCTGGGCGGACCAGGCCTGGGCACGTCGGAGGAAAACCAGTTCGAGCCAACGATGGTCGAGTCGCTGCGGGCCGTTACGATCGTGCAGCTGTCGGTAGGTCGGAGCCATGCGCTGCTGGTGTCGAAGGAGGGTCAGGTCTTCTCGTTCGGGTCGGGCTGCTACGGCAAGCTGGGCCACGGCGACCAGATGTTGCGCGAGTTCGCCACTCCAGTCACACACCTTGCCAAGGCCCGCGCCCAGGCCGTGTTCGCTGGCGGCAACTCGAGCTTCATCCTCACTTGACCTTGCCCCGTCTATCGGGTCTTGCCCCTCTCTGTACAGCTCGTCCCCGAACTTGACGAGGAACGCGAAAAATGTTACATGTTTCTTGAACAAGGAACACTTCCCAGTCTTCTTTCTGCCCTTCCCAATTGTTCTTTCAGTTTTTTCTCGTCCCCAGACAGAACAAACGCACCATGATGAAGATGAGGGTGGAGAGGGAGGAGAGCGCGAGGCATCAAGAAGAAGAGTCAACTCATACATTCCCACGCACAGCGGCCCTCCCGGGGCTACGGAGCCTGCGCGGCAGTTGAAGGGCCGGTACGGCCAAAGTACATGTTCAGGAGGATGAGAGGGTGAGGTTGAGTCACTCCTCGTCAGGTTGGCCAACTCAGGAATTTTCCAAGAGCGTCCTTCGGTCCGAACTGCCACGCAAGACAACAAGACCGGAGTGTTGGGACGCTTGCACTGCGCGCCACACCACGGCTTGTTCTTCAAGCGTCCAGCACACGTAAGCAGCACTTGATCCGTGGCAGCTGCACACAACACCTTCAGATCGGAGCGTAAATTCAACACAACTACCAGACCAGCATGTCGTTTTCGCACAGCGTAGCGCAACGTTTCAACAACAAGAAGCGGCTGGTGAAGGCCTCATGGGAGAAAACGAAAGATGAAGACGAGGTCCAGAGCAAACCGCAGACGCAACCCAAGCTCCTTGAGCTCTTCGGTCGCGCAGTCCTGACTGATAAGTTGCTGCGCGAGCTGTTGCCTGAGCCCACCTACAAGAGGTTCATGGCCATCCGCGAGGCTGAGTCCGAGATGGATTCTGCCGTGGCCGAGCAGGTGGCCGCCGCCATGAAGCAGTGGGCCACCAGGCAGGGCGCTACCCACTTCAGCCACTGGTTCCAGCCCATGAACAACTACACCGCGGAGAAGCACGACTCGTTCATCAGCTTCAACAAGGACGGCACTGTGGACCTCAGGTTTGCTGGCACCAACCTGGTTCGTGCGCCACCTATTCACAAGAGTAGAAAGCAAAATGATGTGCTGATCCTTGTCTTTGCCGCTCTCACAGGTAAAGGGCGAGCCTGACGCGTCGTCCTTCCCCAGCGGCGGCATTCGCTCCACATTCGAGGCGCGTGGCTACACGGCGTGGGACATGTCCACGCCCGCCTTCCTGCGCAAGGGTATCAGCAAGGGTCACAGCGAATACACCACTCTCTGTATTCCTACAGCCTTTTCCTCCTACACGGGTGACGCTCTCGATAGCAAGACCCCTCTCATCCGCTCGGAGGTGGTGCTTTCCAATGCCGCCGTCCGTCTGCTTCACATCCTCGTACGTGCCTGCCTTATCACCTCTTCTCCTACTTCTTCCTCATATTGAAGTTTTGTGGGAATGCAGGGCGAGACCGACGTGAAGCGCGTCTTCTCTACGCTGGGCGCCGAGCAAGAGTTCTTCCTTATTGACCGCGGCTTTTACCTGCTCCGGCCTGACCTGATCGCCACCGGACGCACCCTCATCGGTACAGCTGCCTCTCAATTCCTCCCAGTTCATGCGACATAGCGCTAACTGCTCGAGCTGCGCAGGTGCCAAGCCGCCCAAGGGCCAAGAGCTGGAGGAGCACTACTTTGGCAAGATGCCGCGCCGCGTGATGGCCTGCCTGGAGGAGGTCGACCAGGAGCTGTGGGAGCTGGGCGTGCCCTCAGTGACCCGTCACAACGAGGTGGCTCCGTCCCAGTACGAGATGGCGCCCATCTTTGAGAAGTCGGCCGTCGCGTGCGACCACAACATGTTGACCATGGAGGTCATGCGAGACGTCGCCAAGAAGCACGGCCTCGTGTGTCTGCTCCACGAGAAGCCGTTTGCCTACATCAACGGCTCGGGCAAGCACAACAACTGGTCCATGTCGACCAACACCGGCAAGAACCTGCTCAACCCGGGCAACACCCCCGAGCAGAACCTGACCTTCATGACCTTCCTCACGGCCGTCCTCCGCGCCGTCCACGTCCACGGCGACCTCCTCCGCGCCGCCGTCACCGTGCCTGGCAATGACTACCGCCTGGGCGCCAACGAAGCCCCGCCGGCCATCATCTCCGTCTTCCTGGGCAGCCACCTCAACGCCGTGTGCGAGGCCATCATTCAGGGCAAGCCCGAGGTGAGCACGCCGCAGGGCATGAAGCGCAAGGTGAGCAGCATCATGGAGCTCCACTCGATCGCCAAGATCCCGCGCGACACGACCGACAGGAACAGGACTTCGCCGTTCGCCTTCACCGGCAACAAGTTCGAGTTCCGCGCCGTCGGGTCGTCGCAGACGTGCGCCCCGCCGGTGACCACCATCAACACCATCATCGCCGACAGCCTTATCCACCTGGCCGACCTCATCGAGGCGCGGCTTAAGGAGGCCGGCTTCGCCGACCGTTCCAAGATCACGGAGTCGCAGGAAGACGATCGCGACGACATCATCCACGCGGTTATCTGCGACGAGCTCACCAAGCACTATGACATCGTCTTCAACGGCAACAACTACAGCGAGGAGTGGGCCGAGATCGCCCAGCAGCGTGGCCTGCCCAACCTCCGCACGGCCCCCGAGGCGCTGGCCGTTTACTCGCACCCGAAGAACGTTCAGCTCTTTGCCCGCCTCGGCGTCCTCTCCGAGCGCGAGCAGGCGGCGCGCAGCAACATCACCCACGAGTACTTCCTCAAGAGCCTTGTCATCGAGGGTCAGTCCATGGTCCAGCTGGCCGAGACCTTCATCCTCCCGGCTGCCATTCATTACCAGAAGAACCTCTCCGACTCGATTGTTTCCACCGCCCAGGCCCTCGGCGGCAGCAGCGCCGACGCCGTGCTGGCGCCCCAGAAGCAGCTCGTGGCTAAGGTGAGCGGGCTCGTTGCCGACCTTATGCGCACGACCGAGGCTCTCAAGGATGTCCTGGCCAAGGAGCGAAGCGAGAGCGAGGAGGAGCCGCAGGTCCTGCTGCGCACCTACCACCCGGCCATCAGCTGCGCCATGCGCGACGTGCGCGTCGTGTGCGACACCCTCGAGACGATCGTCGACGACGCCCTCTGGCCGTTGCCCAAGTACTCGGAGATGCTCTTCCTTGTGTAGAAGCTTGAAATCAAAAACAGACTCCTTCATGTTCGACTACGCTCTCGGCGTACCTTGCCTGCGTGACTTGCGTGCCAAGCAGGCCTTAAGTGAAGAGCTTTGTTGGCGACATGGAAAAACAATCTCAAACAAATACATAAATAATCAGCTCAATTGATCAGCTGAGCTTTGCAGACACGCACCTTTATAACTCTCCATATCGCATGATAAAAATAGGAGGGGTTGTGAGAACAGCATAAGGAAGGATGGATAACCCCAACAATTTTCTGAACAGCCAGGAGTTGCTTGAATTTTTCGACTTGTACTTGCCCCATCTATTTGCCATTTTGTTTGTTGCGCCACCATTAACAAATTTATTATCAGGCCAGGGAATGAACTGATGAGTTTGAGCCAGAGCACGGCTTCCACGTTCTTCTCCTTCGGCGGCGACGGCAGCCTGTCTGGTGGCGGAGTCGATGGCGTTGGTGTTGGCGGCAGTGACGGGTCCTTCCGCCCGTTCCCACGAGAGCCTGCACTCTCGCGCTCTGGCTCGCCGCCGGTGGGGAGCCCCGCCAGCGCCACACAGGCCTGGGGCGGCCACTTTCAGGGTAGTGGCATGATCACCATGCACAGCAGCGACTACGCCAACCTCGACAGCCTCACCACCTCGAGTGAAGGGCTCGAGATGACGTTTGGCGGAGCCGGCGGCGACAATAACTACGAGACTTGCTTTGGCTTCATGGGTGAGGACAACGACATTGGCAGCGGGAGCGGCGGCAGTCTGCTCGACCAGATGGTGAGCGGCCTGACGCACGAAATCAAGCACGAGGTGGTAGAGGGACTCACACCACCCACCATGCCCACGATCTTTGAGCTTGAGGGCAGCGCCGCTAAGAAGCGTAAGCACGAGCCAGCACTCATGATGATGGCGCAACCCCAAAACGCCGGCTCGCCCGCGGCCATGCCATCGCCCATGCCCTCTCCCTCACCGGCCACATCGGCCATGTCGTCGCCACTCTCCGGATTCCAGCAGCAGCACGCGGCGGCCTCACCCACGTCCGACCCGCCGCGCCTCTATGCACAGCCGATGCCGGCCCCGCGGCCGCACACGTTCGAGCCCGGGGCGCCCAGCCTGCAGTCAACGGCGGCCGCCACGGCGATGGCGCTCTTCCCGCAGACGGCGTCATCATCGTCCTCTGCGACGACAACGCTGCCGGTTGTGAACCCGGCGCATCAGCAACTTCTGCAAGTGCATCACCTCCAGCAGCAGCACAAGGAGCAGCTGGACAAGATGCGGCACGTCCAGCGGCAGCTCATGCACCAGCCGGAGATGGCGGTCTACAAGCAGATGGACGCCGAGCAGAAGCAGCTCAAGCAGCGCATCGAAGAAGAGCTCCTGTTTCTCCACAAGATCAACCGCTCGCACGTCCTTGAACCCCAGGACCTCCACAAGTACACCTTCCTCCGGCAGGAACTCGAGCTCCAGCTCCAGCAACTCGAGCTCTTCATGCGCGAGCTCCAGCTTCTCCTCCAGCCGCCCGCCCCTCGCTGGTACGCACACGCGCTAGCCTCTTGGGAGGAGGAGGAGGACTCCATTTCTCATCAACTGGTCGTGCTTTGGTGGTCAGTATTGCGGCGCTGGCCATCGTAAAGCAGCCCTTCCCGCTGGTGATCACCAAGGGCAAGGAGCTGCCCGAGCAGAACCTCCAGGTGCAGCTCTTCACCGGCTCGGCCGTCGACATCACCAACTATGGCTCTGTCCGGGCTTCCATGGTGCGCCTCGTTTTGCCTTTT
>NAVB01001450.1:0-26660 GCA_002179805.1 Acanthamoeba lenticulata | reverse complement strand
TGAGCAGGAAGACACCACAGCGATGCACCGTGTGGACTTTGTGCGCGAGGTGATGGGTGCGGCGTTTATCCATCTGGACCTCCGGCACTACCGCAGCTACTTTGCCGATTCTGTTCACCCGATGACCGGCGACGTACGGCGCCCCCTCCTCTCCCCCGTGTGGATTGTACTTGGATGGTAGACTCATGGACTCCCGTTCCCTCCTCTACGTTGCTCGCTCGCACAACGACCAACGTGCCGCGGCACATGTAGGCCCAAATGGCCGACTTTGCCAAGAGACTCGCAGAATACGGGACGAGGGAGGACATCGCGCACATCTTTGTGATCAGTCCCGTCCCGCTCATGTTCCTCACGCCCCTCATGGCTTCGATCGCTTACATGGCCGAGAAGGTGCGCTCGAGTTCTCTTCCACTAACTTCCTGAGGACGACATGAGGAGCAGACCTGACGTTTGCGCGGCGATCAGGAGATTTACCCCACCTACGAGCTGTTCCTCAACGATACGATGCTGATCTTCGACATGATGCTGCCCTACCATAACAAGATTAAACTCGTCAGTGGCGACATCCACCAGGTGAGAGATTGAGTTTTGATCAAAACACCTGTGGTGTGTGATACCTGACACGTGAGGCTCACCGCTTTGGCCCTGCGCTCGTCGCTTGGGTCGCGGTGCTCAGTTTGTGTTGGGCGAGCTCTGCCACTCCAGCGGAGCGTGCATCCCCCAGATGGTGGCCTCGGGCATGACCAAAGGTGCGTAACCCGAAGCGGAGCCTTGATGCTGTTTGTTCTTGATGCTGTTTGTTGGTGATCAACAGCTCACTTGTGCCGGTTTTGGGCGCTTTAGGATCGGCGGTGATCGATTCGCTCAAGCTGTGGTTCTTCTATCTGGCCTTCCGCCACGTCGCGCCCAGGAACGTCGGCGAATGGGTCATCAAGACTGACCAACAGGTCCTCATGCGCAACTACGGTACTTAGCTCCCCCCCCCAAAGTTCAGCTCATGTCCAGCTGGTAAAGCATCGACTGCCAACAACAGGTGTCGTTCGTGTGGCTGGGAGCGATTTTGAGTGGCGCGGCGTCTTCCCAGCGGACGTCCCCCTGCGCCACCAGATCCTCTCCTACATTTTTGACAACTTCCATCTCATCATCCAAATCCTCGGGGCGCTCTTCCTGGCGCAGCTCTTCGGTCGCGTCATCGCCCGCGCGTTTGCCAAGGCGCTGCCGTCCGCCCCCTCTGCCCGGCGATAGTGAGCGCTGCTGGAACAGCGCACTTGGCTTCGTTTTCTTTCTTTGTTGATTATTGCAAAACGAAAAACACAAAAACCTGATTTCTGTGGAGCTTGATGGTCTGATTTATTGTGTCATTACCTATTTACTCCCTGGGGGCACCACCACCACGACCGAACGAGGGGCGGGGACGGTCACCGAAACCGCCGGCGCTGGGAGCACCATCCCTCCTGTAGCTGTCCCTGCCACGGCCGCCAAAGCCGCGACCACCCTCGCGCGACTCACCCTCGCGACCAGCCTGGCAGATGAAAAAGAAATCGAAACGGTGAGGGGACATGCTATCTAAAATTGAGAAGGGAAAAACAAGGAAGTTGAAAACGTACGAAGCGAGCAGAGAAGTCACCAGCAGCGCCGAGCTTCTTCTCCTGGTCACCACCGGGGTAGGGGCGACGAGCTCCGTAGCCCTCACCACCACGGGGGCCAGGCCTGTCACCGCCAAGACGGGGACGAGGAACCGAAGCGGGCTTCTTGAGGGTAGCCGGCACGATGTTCGGGTCGAGGTTGAGGTAATCGCGCAGGTACTCGATGCCCTCGTTGGTGAGGTAGTAGTAGTACCACTGCCAGTTGAACTTCTCCTTGACCAAGTTCTTGGACTTGAGGGACTGGAGGAGCTTGAGCACCCAGAGGTTAGGCACGTTGGTGTCCTTGTGCTTCTTCATGGTGAACTCCTTCTTGGCGACGATGACGCCATCTGAGAGAGAATGGGGATGATGGTGTAAATGGTGCTGATCAGCTGCTGATGGGTAACAACAATAAGTGAGCCGGTACACCCCACATACATTTGAAAACGTAGGAGTAGACAGCAACACGGCTCTTCTTGGGGATCAGCATGGTGAATAACCGTCAAGGAGGGACCTCCACAGGGACGATACGCGAAGGGGGAGAGGAAAGAAAGAAAGGAGGGATCCAAAACCAGCCAAAATCACCCTTTGTTCGGCGTCCTGTGCTATTGGCCAGTATGAAATTCCATTCATTTTGAAAAATTCCAGAAATGCGAGTCTCACCGCCCTTCCATGTTGAAGAAGACGATTGAACCAACGAATGCTGATCAAATTAATGTATTTTTGAAAACAATTCATTTGGTTTCGCCCTCCTCCTTCACTTGAAACAGGTCCGGAGTATATTTGGGTTGGAGCTGATGGCGGAGAGCTCGGTTTGATGGCAGATGGAAGCCCTCACCTATGGCAGGTCCACGATTCGCGTGATGGGCTTGGATATCATACCACGGGAGTTCGTCGGCAGTATAATCCTCGTAAAGCTTGCGCTTGGGCAGGGTTTTGTGCTCATCGTTATTGTTGTGCTTGCGGAGGAAGTACTCGACGCTCTGCACTTGACGCAGCCTCTCCTTGTAGTTTGCCTTCCTTGTCGCGTTCCATGGCGGCTTCTTCCAGAAGAGCCCGCGGCCTCCCGTTTTGCCCTGTGGGCAGAGCGCAATCCTTGATGCTCGCATCATGTTGTTGATTCAAGATCACAACCGATCGAAAAGAGAAAAAAGAATAATGGCCATAAGAGAAAATGGACAAAAATATAAAAAGTGATAATTTCTGAAAATAATAAAAACAACATGGAAGGAGAGAAGGACGGTGATGCACGGGTACGGCTGCCAACACTGCGCCAAGCAAGATTATAAGGACGACATCGCTAACTGGGTGACGCGATAGATATTGGCAGATGACGACAGCGACGCGGAGCCATCAGAGCCAAGGCATAAGCCTGCTCGCCTTCGTCGAAAGACTCCCCTGAGTGGCCAAGGCAGAAGGGCGTTCACGCACCAGCAACGCAATGGGTGTTGGGACAAGGCTGCACCAATTCCAGGTCGCGACCCTGCCCGGTGGCGGTACGACGCTGCCGGAAATGTGGTAGCTCGCGCTCTCCTGAATTGTCAAGGATGTCTCTGCTACAACTTTGACCACATCGTCCCATACGCCAAGGGCGGACGCACAGAAGGTTCGTGGCCATCTATGTGCCTGTGGTGTGGCTGCGTTGCGCCAATTTGCTGCTCACACCGCGGCACACACACAGAGACCAACTGCCAAATACTGCAAACTAGAGCCAACCGATGGAAGAGCGACAAGTTGGATGTGACGAAAGAGCAACTGCGTGCGGTATCGTGCGATTTGCAGCTATCTGGTACGAGACACTTTCCCTTCCCTTCAACATGGGTTGGTCTTTATGTTTTGGCGCCAATTTAGCCGTTACATCCGCAGAGCGGGAAATGGACTTGATCGAGCTGTCCTTGTGGGGCGATCTGCGGCGACGAGGCCTTGTGTACACGCAATTCAACGTGGGCGAGCAAGTGGACGACATCAAAGATTATGAAAAAAATCAACCTTCCTACGTAGACGACCCACAACAACAACAACAAGAAGAAGAAGAACTGTGAGAGGCTCGAGGTATTTGAAAGGGGCATTGGTATTTTATCTACACTCTACACACGTCACGAATAAATAGTGCGTCGCCTTGCATACAAGGCGTGGATAGCAGTCGGCTTGGATAGAGGCAAGAGGGAGCGTGGTCCTTCCTGCGAATTTGGGCTCGTGTTGGACTCGAAGGGTAAGAATGGCAAGCGATGCGCGCTTAGTAGTCCTGAGAGAGGCTCTCGCCGGCCTTGCCGCCCTTGCCCTTGGACTTGGGAATGAGAACAGAGTGGATGTTGGGGATGACACCACCGGACGAGATCGTGACGTCCTGGAGCAGCTTGTTCAACTCCTCGTCGTTCCTGACAGCGAGCTGAATGTGACGCGGCACGATCCTCACCCTCTTGTTGTCGCGCGAGGCATTGCCGGCCAATTCGAGAATCTCGGCCACGAGGTACTCGAGCACGGCGGCGAGGTAGACGGGGGCACCGGCACCAACACGGCTAGCGTACCGGCCCTCCTTGAGCTGCCTGTGAATACGACCGACGGGGAACTGAAGACCGGCCTTGAAGGACCTCGAGTGGCCCTCACCAGCAGCGTCACCACCCTTGGCGGCAGCAGGGGCCTTGGCCTTGGGGGCGGCGCGGGGCGCCTTCTTGGCCTCGGTCTTCTTGACGGTCTTGCTTCCCTCCTTGTTACCAGCAGTAGACGACATCTTTCTTGGGGGGTTGTTTGGATAAGAGACGACGGGTGGCTGCGCTAGCGTGAAAGAAGCGGTGGCAATGAAGAAATTCTGGTTGCCGTACCTTTTTATCAGCGTTTTCGCTCACGCCAACCCAACCGCGATTCAAAAACGGGTAACGGTCGCAGAATTTAAATGATAGGCTGCTGCTGTGCTTTGTGCTGTAAAAAGAAAACGCTTGAGATGCCACCGCCTCCGGATTCCACGCATATTTTGCCTCTCGTTTGGGGCTCCCGCAGGGTACCAAGGTCTACGAAAGCAAAATGGCGGACCAAGATCATCAGGTCCAGGAGGAGGGCGCTTATAAAGAAGAACAATACCACGGCGAGGAGAGTTATAGCCAAGAGGGTGGTCACTTTCACGACGAATCACATCATTACTATGTACTCCCCCCTTCCTTAATCTACATCTTGCTTGGCTGGGCACAAGCTGCGCTGTTAAACTCAAATTTGATGGACTTACCAGGATAGAACAGCGGAGAAAGTTCGAGCCATTTTCGATTACACAGCCGAAAACGATGAACACCTGTCCTTTAAAGTGGGTGATCTAATTGATGTGCTCGAGGAGCGCGACGGTGGCTGGTGGAAGGGCTCACTGGGCGACAAGGAGGGCTTGTTTCCGGCCAACTATGTCGAGTACTTGCCAGAGGAAGGCTACGAAGAGGAGGAAGAAGAAGTACTGGAGGAGGAGGGTGGCCTAGACGACCATGTGGTGGGTGCCACAGGAGGCGAAGGTGGAGAGGACGAAGGCGAGGGCGAAGGCCCAACCGAAGGTGAAGGCGAGGGAGCCAGTGGCACCGAAGCCGCAGCAGTAATGTCGCCAGCCGACGAGCGTGAGGAGCGGCGGCGGAGGCGACAGCTGGACCTTGATGAGTTGGAGGCGCAAATCGAGGACAACAAGGCCAAGAAGCTGGCCCTCGAGGTGGAGCTCGAGCAACTCAAGCGAGTGAAAGAGCACGTGCAGCAGGAGCTGACCGACATGGGCCTGGTGCGCACCGACATCGAGTTGTTGGTCTATGACCTCGTGAAGATCATGGGGGAGCTCGACGAGGAGTCGGCTACCATGAACGACCTCCAGACCGCGCGGCAGACGCTGCAGGCCGAGCTCAGCAGCTTCTCCTCCCTGACCTCGTCGGAGATCAAGAAGGGCAGCCCGCTGGAGCCCTTCAAGACCGAAATCCTCTCCAAGCTCGCGCAGCTCACCCTCAAGCTTACCGACGATGACAAGTTCATCGGCATCTACGAAAAGAAGAAGAACACCTTCTTCTTCATCCTCAAGGCCGTCAAGGACGCCCTCCAGAACAACAAGTGAGCCGCCCCACGGCTGTACATATATAACATCTCTCTACTTTTGCCACCTCCCCAACCACGCGTTGGTCGCTGCTGCTGGTGGTGTCTTCGCCAGACGACTGGAGAGAATAAACCAACTCCCTCGCGAGAGAGACAGCCACTGGGAGGGGGAGGAGGTGTTATGTATTTGTGTGTGCGTGTGTGTGTGGAGATGTGAAGGAACATCATCTTCAGGGCCGAATGATGACCGAGTAGGTGATGGTGGGGTGGTAGGAGGGGTCCTGGATGGCCATCTTCAAGCGCCGCAGGTTGTCGGTAGGCACCAGTGTGCGCACTGTGGCCCGCCCCGCGGCCTTGGTGAAGAGTTCCAGCGCCTCAGGGATCCGATTCTGCATGTAGTAGGCCACACCGAGGTTGTTGTTGATGGAGTCGTCGTCGGGTCTGATGTTGCGCGCCCTTTCGAGGTAAGGGATTGCTTGAGTGAGATTGCCTGGACAAGACAAGGGGTCAAGAGACAGAGTGAGTTCACTTTGCCTTCTTCATACAGGAGGAAAGGGAGAAAGGGAGCCTGGGGTAATGGTACCCTCGGACAGCAGAAGGCAGCCTAAATTCGTCTCGGCGTCGCCTTCCATCGAGTCTCCCCTGGGTGTGATCGTAGCGGCGAAGAGGTAGAAGGTCACTGCCCTCTGGACATCGCCCAACTGCCAGAGTATGTAGGCCGCGTCGTGCCAGGCAAACTCATGGTAGATCTTGGGCTCCCGGTTGACGATACCCGCGTAGTACTCCAACGAGCGGGTGAGGTTGCCTCGTTTGAGCCATATCTTGCCCAGCCTTCCGAGAGATGACGTGTACGAGTCAGACACGGCGGCGGAAATCATGTACTGCTCCTCAGCCTCAGCTTCGTGGTGGGCCATCTCCAGCTCGGCCGCGTAGTTGTAGCGGGCCTTGCCACTCCCAGGGCACACCTCCGAGGCGGACTTGAAGAGGGATATCTGCGAGTGCCAGTCGGGGTTGCGGGCCAGGGTACGGGCCGAGTAGGCCAACAAGAGGAGGAGGCACACGGTGAGGAACACCTCTTTGGTGAGATAGCCTTGACGCCAGGCGGTAAACAGGATCCAGCTGATCAAGAAGCATATGCCAATTGACGGAATGTAGAGCACACGCTCGGCAATGACTGTGCCCGGTTGGAAGAGCACTTGGCTGGCAGGGATGAAGGGCACGATATACCAGGACAGCGACACCAGCAACACGGCGTGCCAGCGCTGGGAGCGAATGGACAAGACGAGGAAAACAACGAGGCCGGTGTAGGTGAGGAGCGTGAGCAGGTTACGAGGATCGGCGAGCGAGGAGACCATGGGAACACACGCCATGGAGTAGTCGCAGGACAGGTAGGCCGGCCACAGCTGCAGCCACAGATACTTGAAGTGGAGGTAGAAGATGGTGAGCCACTTCTCCTGGCCCTCGGCAAAGGCGATCGGGTTGTGCTGGATCTGCATCTTGAGGTCGGCGAAGCTGCCCACCCACCACTTGCGGTGGATCATGAACACGGCCCCCACCACGGTCGTCGCAAAGGTGCGCCACAACAAGGGGACGAAACGGTCGACAACGGTTCGCCACGTCTCACGCTTCCCGCCTTCGGCCACCGCAGCAGCTCGCTTGCCTGCAAAGAAGAAGGACGCCACCAGGGACCAGCAGTCGAAGTTGTAGAGGAGGTCCCAAGCCCAACAGTTGGCCAGCACCATCAGGCCCATCTCTTTGGAGAGAACCGACAGGAGGAAGCACAGCACATAGACCGAGTACCAGCCCCATGACGTGCCTCGAGGAGACGCGCACTGTATATAAGCTAAGAAGGACAGCAGGTAAAAGAGTCCATAAAGCCCCTCAGCTCGCCCCACGATCGAGGAGATAGCGTCCGTGTGGATCGGGTGAGTGGCGAAGAGGAGCGCCGCAAGCACGCTCATGCCACGGTCCCCACGAAAGATCTCAAGACCCACAAAATAGAGGAGCAGAGTGCACGCGCTGTGGAGCAGCACATTCACGAGGTGGTACCCAAACGTGCTTTCTCCATGGATCATGAAGTTCCACCTGAGAGTTGTCACCGTTACCGGCCTGTACGACTGCAGGGAGAAGATGAGATGAATTCATAAGAAAAATCGACGCAGCTTTGTTTAAGGTACCTTGCACGTCCATACTCCCTCTTCGTTGATGCGATTTCCCCAGTAATCGTTCCACCACATATCCATGTAAGGGTTGGTGCCGCGCACGTCCGGATTGCGGCCCACCACCTCACTGTCATCAAAAACCAAACCACCATAAAGACCATTGGAGAAGACGAGGAAGGCCACGATAGGAGCAATCAACCACAGCGGTACTGTCAACCTAGCTCCCGACCAATTCCATTTTACAGAATGAAGGCCACCCATAACTTCGTGCCACCAACCTCTCATTGGCAACCGTGAAGAAGTGTCGGAGGAGAAGAAATGATTGGTGTGCTTCGCATGAGCCGAAGATGAGGAAATCGGAGAAGATGAGATGTGCTTCTTGAGGTCATCTTGATTGGGTGGAATCGTTTCCTCTTTCCTTCCGTCCTTGTGCCTCTTGTTCAGGGCCTCCTTCGTGGCCATCCTCGATAGGTCCTTACCTCGTCTCCTGCGCTGGTGACGGCCAGAGTCTGCTCTGTTGTACGTACAGGCACTCCTAAAGCGCCACCTTAACCACAAACAAGAAAAGAAAAGAAAAAACAAAAAGGGCGTACTCTTTGTCCCGATTAATCTTCTTTTTGTCGGGCACGATGGAGATGGAGGGCACCATCGGCGAAATGCAGCCGCCCCAAACATCGAGCGATGATGTTAACTCCAAGAAGCGCAAGGCCACGTCGGAAGCTTCCACTGAGGGAGACTCCGAGTCCGCCACTACGACGGCAGAATCACAAGCTCCTCAAGAAGGAACCACCACCCAAACCAGTGCCTCTGGTGCGCAACCAGATCAGCCCATGTCGAAGAAGGCACTGAAAAGGTTGAAGAAAGCGGAGGAAATGAAGGTGAAGCGGAAGTACCAGCGCGCGCAGCGCAAGGAGCGCCAAAAGAAGCTTAAGGAGGAGGCCAAGGCAAACGGCCCCCGCGTGTTGGCTGAGGGCGAAGAACCACCAATGTCCAAGTGGAAGCAAAAGAAGAAGCTGCAGCGAGAGCGCGTCGTCCTGCCTCAGCGGGTTATCATCGATTGCTCCTTTGATTCTCAAATGACTGATCGCGTACGTTCTTCTTGAACGCTTCGAAGATGTGTTATTTATTGACCATTTATTTATTTCATCATTATTTTTCTAAATTGATCAAATAAATAAATAGACTTACGCTGCTGGTTGGGGGGCAGGAGGTGAGCAGTCTCGTGAACCAGTTGTCCCGGTGCTACTCCGTCAACAATAACTCGTCGCACTGCCTCCAGTTGCATCTCACCTCCTTTGGCGGCAAGACGGAGCAGCGCCTCCGCAACGACCTATCCGGTTTCCAGAACTGGAAAAACGTTTGTCTCTCTCTCTCCCCTCTCTTTCTCTTGGCGCTCCCGTTCCCTCTCGCTCACTCGGGCGCTACACACAACCAGATCACGGTCGACTCCAGGGGCTACATGGATGTGTTCCGGAAGGAGGAGCTGGTGTACCTCACGGCCGAGTCCCCCAACGTCATCCACACCCTAGAAGATGACAAGGTGTACATCATCGGCGGCCTGGTTGACCACAACCGGCTCAAGGTACTGGCTTATGCGATTGCCTCTCTCTCTCTCTCTTTCCCTTTCCCTCTCTCTCTCTCTCTCTCTCGAAAAAGCGGAGCACTCGAGCTGATGGCGTGGATCGTGTGCTGTGCGGGCAGGGAATCACGTACAAAATAGCGCAGGAGCAGGGAATCGCGACGGCACAGCTGCCCATTGGTGAATATCTCAAGATGGCGTCGCGTAAAGTGCTCACTGTCAACCACGGTACGGGATTCCGCTCCTCAACTGCCCTCTGTCTGGTTCTTCCGTCGGCTGACAACAACAACAACAACACCAACGAATGGCTGCGGTGATGGACGCTTGGGCTGGGCTGCTCTCTTCCTGGCAGTGTTTGAAATTTTGCTCAAGTTCAAGCTCTCGAACGACTGGGAAAAGACGTTGCTCGAAGTGGTGCCCAAGCGAAAGGGCGCACAGAGCAAAGCTAGCGCCAGCGACGATTACGATGACGATGACCACGAGGATGACGATGACGATGAAGAAGGTGACACCGCGGCCAGCGCACCCCAACCCGCTGACGTCAGCACATCTTCTGTCGACCCTCAACCAACAGCTCAGGAAGAGGCAGCTGGGCCCGCAGACAGCGCCTCTTCTGCCCCATGAGCCAACACCAAAGAAACATAAATTCATTCGCGTCTTGTGCCCATGAAAGGCAGCGAAAGACGGCAGTCGAACCCAGAATCTCGACCAGGCAGTGCCGCGCCTTCGCCGTTGCGCTATCCCCATACTTGCCATTGTTGTCGACAACATTTATGCAATACAAGAAGAAGAGGAAAAGACAAACACAAGTGCAGCAACTGTCAGTCGAAACCGTCGCCATAGTCATCGTAGTAGTCATCGTCGTAGCCGCTGAGGGCGAGGCGCGAGTCTTCTTCGACACCACTATCGTCAGCAGCGGATCCGCGCTTGGCGTCGTGTACCTGCGTCCCGGTAACGAGAGGAAGCCGCACACAGACAGACTTGAGTACAAGAACGCGTCATTGGAGCTCGGGGCAAGTGCGCGTACCTTGGCTGCGGAGACGGCAGACTCAGAAAGGATTTCCTTGAGGCGGTCGTAGTTGACCTTGGCCGACGTTTTCTTGGCCAGCGTCGATGCCACAGCCTCTGCTGCCGTGGCCGCGATGACCTTGGGCCCCACCCCACGGCTTCGCTTGCGCGTCTGTCGGTGTCGACACCATCAGAACAGATGCGGCCACCCACAGGGGAAGCTCAAGCGGCAAGATGAGGAGTTTGGGGGGAAGGGGGGTGAGACACGCACGGCTGAAGCCGGCTTGCCGTTGGGCCACTTGAGGGCCTCTTGCTTCTTCTTCTCCTCGTAGGCCTCGAGCCAGTCTTTGTTCATCTCCTCCCAGACCTCGGTGGTGAGCTTGACCTCGTCAGGCGAGCGCAGATAGCCCTCGAGCTCGTCCTCGTCCAGCTCCTCGAGCTTGCCATCGTCATCGACGTTCTCCCAGTAGAAGGGCTCGCCTTCGCGCCAGTACGGGTCCTTCACCTGCTCGGCCGGGTCATCGGTTGCGCAGTAGCCGGTGGCCGCCGAGCTCGGCGCCGCCGCTGCCTGCGAACTGGCCTGCTGCTGCTGCTGTGTGGCCGTGAAGCCGGCCGAGGCCGGAAACTCGTCGCCCTCATCGTCTCCGGCGCCGTGGAGGTTGAGATCGGCGTCGAGCTGCATGACCTCGTTGCGCTCCATCATCCGCGCCATCTCCTCCTCCATCTCCTGCGTGATGTCTCCCGCGCTTTGGGCCACCGCCGCCTTTGGGCGCGCCTCGCCGTCATCGCCGCCGTTGACGGCCTCCTCGCCGTCCTTCTCCTTGCCCTTCCCGCCCTCGTCGTCCTCTGCGCTTCGTCGTGGGCGCTTGCTTGCTCGGCCGCTGCTGAGCACCTCTTCCTCCTCGTCTATGCCGACGCTGCCGATGCTGCTCTCGGGCTGGGTGGCGTCGTCGCCCAGCGTGGGCCCGCCCCGCCTCCGGCCCTTGCGCTTGATGGCCTTGGCTGCGGCGGCCTCTTCGCGGTCGCGCTGCTTGGCGGCCTCGACGGCCTTTTTCTTGCGCAGGCGCTCCTTTTCGCGCTGGCGGCCGCGCGTGAAGCAGGGCGGGTCCATCTCGCGCTCGAGCTCCACCACCTCGAACTCGGCGGGAGTCAGCTCGCTCGCGCCCGTGCTCTCGAACTCCGTGAGGCGCTTCCTGATGGTCACGTCGCATATGCGCACCACCCGCACCACCTGCTCCACGTCCCGCTTGAACCCGTGGATGCGCGCAGCGATCACCAGCGCTGTGATCACCCGCACAAAAGGAAGCCAAACATTTCAGTACGCATAAGAAATTAAATTCAAGTCAATTCAATTCAAGTATTAAACAAAGTTAACAACAAAAGAAAAAGGGAGCAGAAAAGGCAACGCACCGGCGCCACAGATGCCGGCGGGTCGGCGACCTGTGATGATCCAGTCGCGCCGCATGCGCTGGACCAGGCGGAGCGCCGTGTTGGCCACCTGATGGGCCTTGTCCCCGAAGCCCAGCTTGGCGGCGAACCGCTCGATGTAGAGCGAGGGGTCGATCACGGGCAGCTGCAGGTTGAGCAGCGAGCAAAAGTCGAGGAACGTGTGGCCCAAGTAGTAGAGCGGCACGTTCAGCACGTCGGCAAAGTCGATCAACATGTCTGCGCGCCAGCAACGCATGCGCAGAAAAACACGTGTTGGTGCCGTGCTGATGATGCGCTTGATGATGGTAGAGAGGCAGGCGTACGAGCGGTCTTTTCTCGACGGCAGACGACATAGAGGCACGACGAGATGACGTACTCGGACTTGCGGCCTCTTACGAAGTTGTGCTGCAGCGCGAGCATGAACAGGCGGAAGGCGGACTCAGTGTGGTGGGCCGTCAAGCCCAGCGAGCCGGCCATGCTGCTGATCCGTCGCTTGGCGTTTTCCAGCGTGATTTCTCGAGACTCGCGATTAACACCACGAAGTCTGTTGGGTCATTCGATGGGGGGGGGGTTGAGGGATCTGATAAGGGAAGAAGCTGGTGGGCAAAGCGGGTACCCGCGGAAGGAGCTGCCCGTGGCAGAGACGAACTGACCATCAGCAACCGAACTACCACCTGCAGTTTCGGAGAAGGTCTGCTCAACTACAATGTTACTCTCTTCAAGCACCTGCAGTCGTCCCAACAGGATCAGGAAAGTTAGACACCATGCTTGCAGATGAGAATAATCAATTGACTGAAAATGAAAAATGCGGGGGCGATGAGCACAAACCCAACCGCAAGCCAGACAGATGAGCGAATTTTCATAGCTGTCCGAATCGGTGCTGCCACATTTTGGACAGCGCGGCATCTGGCAGGCACACCTCGAGACACGGGCGCGTGTGTTTGTTTCCTTCGGCCTTGCTGTTCTTCTTGAGTTTGCCAACCACCCAAGACACCACCAACCCAAGAAACCGTTTGGCGGGGGCGGGTACTGCCGGTTCGAATCCCGACTGGGTTATTTATCGGAATGAAAATCAGATGCGTGGACTGAAAGCCAGCCCGCCAAGCGCGGCGCAAGCACTGTCTTCCATGGCTTGGGCACTGGTCCAAAGCTGTTTACCAGTGTTGCTTACCAGCACGGAGGGAGCTCGCACGGTAAGCAGAAGGAAAGAGTCTTGCGAGTAACTCACGAGCTTGTTGGGCGAGTAGTTGACAGAGGAGAGCTGGGTCGCCACGCCGTTCGGCGTGATTGAAACCATCGTACTGTTGCGCAAGCTGGACGCTCCCAACCAGTAGACGGTTTGTCCATCACTGGCCAGATCGTGCGAGTAACGGGCCTGGGAGAAGATGGACAGGCGTGGGTAGATGTACGTCTTTGTCGACCTCGTCCCAGAGACCTGTGTGTCGAGCGAGACGAGGGAAGGCCGATCGCCGTCCCTCAGGGCCTCGAGGTTGTAGAACGCCACGAAGCCGTGGCCAGCTTGCTCGTAATAAACGCACTCCGAAGGGCCGAATGGAAGCAACACGCTTATGTTGGACACCGTAGTCAAGCTGCAGCTCGTCGTATCGATGGTGAACAGCGAGACCTCCGTCAGTCCGCCTGACGTAGGCCTGGTGGCCGTGAAGAAGACCTTCCCATTCGAGCCCGTGACGGCGCACTGGAGGACATTGGTGGGGAGCGTGAAGTCGCAGGTCCTGACGAGGCGCAGTGGAGCCGACGCGAACGAGTACGTGAACAGCGTGTACTTGTGGTCATTCCCTTCAATCGCCCAGAAGTAGTGGTAGAGCTTCTGCGAGCGGTCAACGACGGATGCCTGCGCGTTGAAGAAGGGAATGCTCACAGGCGTGTCAACTGAGGAGATGAGTTTGCCCGTGGCCACGTCGTTCCAGTGCGCCGTGATGGGCTGTCCAGCGCAAAAGAAGAACGCGTCGCCCTCCACCCCGCCAGCGTTGACCGGAGCTAAAAGACAAGTGGTGACGACCAGAAACAGAGCGCAAAGTGACACCACACGCATCGTCATGAAAGCTTGGCTTCAATCCAATATTAAAGCCACCAGCTTCGGGTTTGTGTGCACCAACCCGAGACAGACCGCGAACCCGATAAAAGCGAAGTGGCAAACTGTTTTCTTTTCTTTGATTCTTTTTTTTCTTCTTTGTGTGGATTTATTGCTGAAATCAAGTATGGCGGCAGGTCAGAACCAGAAGTTGAGCGAGAAGGACGTGGTGAGCGATCGCACGTAGTGCCAGCAATTTTGCGGGATAAAGAGCATGTCGCCCGGCCCCAGAATGGTCTCCGTGTACACGGCCTCACGCAGAAGCGGGTACCGCGTCCAGTCGGGGTGCTCGACATCGACCACAGCACTGAAGTTGCCTTGCGCCTTGGCGGTCTGCGCGGAAATGGTCATCGCCTCCTTCTCCTCCCCATCAGGTTGCGCGTGCGTCTTGTCGTCGCCGTGGCTCGTCGGCGCGCCCTTAGCGCCGGTGTCGCGGTAGAGGAATGGCGTCTGGCTCGGGTGGTAAAGACGCACGTACTTGAAACCGGCCACTTGCGTGAGGAAGTTGTCGTAGCTGTCAAAGTGGAGCGACGTTACGGTGCCCGACGTGCCCAGCCATGTGTTGATGTTGGACAGCTCGCCCAGCGCACAGTACGGCGGCGGCGTGAAGTCGTCCTGCAACGACGGCAGCTGCTCGATGAGCGCGTGCTGAGCCAAGTACCCGATCTGCTCGAACGCCAGTCCGTAATCGTTCTCGTCCTCATCGCTCGCGGCCGCAGCGCATCGGGCGTGGTCGTGTCGGCTGCTGGGGAGGAGGTAGGTGTCGATGAAGTCGCCCAGCGTTACGGCGCTCTCCTTCCAGGTCTGCTTGCCGCTGGTCCTCGCACGCTCGTCCTCATCCAGGGGACGCCCGATCTCCACGGGCACCGTGCGGTGGCCGTATTCACGCGCGAGGTAGGCCAGGTCTCGCCACTTGGCCAGTGCTCGCCAGCCAGTCGTCGCTCCTGCATAACAATCGCTGTGTTGTTGGCCAAGTCTGCACTTTCTTTTTCCTCCTTCGCCTGTGCGAACCTGTGATTACGACGGGCTGCTGGTGGTCAAAGTACGTCTTGCGGAAGGTGGCCAGGGTGGGCCGGGCCTCTCGGGCGATGGGGTGCTGAATCACGGGCACCTGCTTGCTACGCGGCAGATCTTGCACGAGCAAGTAAGCCGCGTCCTGTGGTGTTGGCATGCAGTTGAAGTAAGCAAGCCGCAGATCTCTCATGAGGCCCACATGGGACCATGACGCACCTGCGACGAGGGTGTCGCCGCTCGGCTGGTGGCCACAATGAGCGGTTCCACTTGCTCAAGGAACGCCTGCACCAGGTCCCCCGGCCCGCCCATGATGATGGCCATGTCCAAGTGCTTCACCGCCTGTCGCAGTTTCTCATCTGTCCTGCGGCAACTCGTGGTAAGCGGATCACCAATGGTGGAGGCGCGCTACAGAGGGAGAACGGCACCAGTGGCAGGCGACTGGCCAGCAGGTTGAAGGCGATCACCGACAAGCGCTAGGGCGATGAAGAGCTGCGCGAACACAAAGGACTCGCGCCAGCACACGTGATCCCACCCTGCTCCACGTGTGAGACGATCCCAAGCGGTGTCGTTCAGTTGCCTCGCCTTCGTCAACACTTCAGCATCGGCCTGGGGGTCGACAAACAGCGCGAAGATGGAGGAGAGCAGTTCTGCGAGAGCCGACTGACCCACCTCCCGCAGATCAAGACAAGTTTGCCGGAGGTGTTCTTCAGCAAATCTGTGTAGCAAATCGGCCAGACGAGAGCGCTGCGATTTGGATGCAGCCGGAGCAGAAGCGTGCATGGAGGTGCTGCTCGTTGTGGCCGGGAGTGCTGACGCTTGCACTTCCTCTGTCTGATGTGTCAGCTCCAAGTCGGGTGCAGGGCAGTTGTCGTCATTGTCAAAAATCTCCCATGCCTCTGACAATGTAGCAGATGTAGCAGACTCTCCGTTCTCCTGGGGAAGAGGGGGAGGCACACCGTCGTCATCGGCGTCGCTGTCTCCGAACACACCCCACGCGGCGTCATCCTCAGCCAGCCTTTTGCCGTCCATTTGCCTCAGCCGCAAACGCCGTCGGGAGAGCAAAAGCTTTTCTTTCTATTGGGGCCAAAAGAAGCAAACAAAGTACAAGCGGAGACACAAGACCGCGCGTAGCTCAGAAGCTGTAGGGGTTGGGCGGGAGAACAAACGAAGGCGCGTAGTCTCCACCACCGCTGAGGTCTTCCGGCGGCACGAGGGCAGGGCGAGCCGGCTCCTCGTCCTCGTCGGGGCAGCGCATGCGAATGATGTCGACGGTGCTGTTGCGGATGAGGAAGTTGCGCGCCAGCGGCATGAGGCCTCCGCGGATCTCCAACGTCCTGAAGAGATCCGCGTTCTGCTCTTCTTGCCTCTTGAGCCACTCGCGCGTGGCATCCACCTTGACCTTCCTGTGGGTGGGAGGCCGTCCGTCAGACGACCCCGGGGGACGCAGTGAAAAAGGGGCGTGGAGAAAAAGAAGACGAACCAAGCGCTGGACGATGAAGTCTCTGCGAGGTCGAGGTAGGCCAAGGCGAGCGCTGTGGCGAAGAGGATCTGGAGCAGCTCGAAGGGCTGAATGCCGAGCGACTTGACACCAGTCATGGCGAGCTTGTCCGTGATGCTTTCCAGCGACACACCTGGAACATGATGAAGCCAGAGAGGTCAGGCACACACGCACACAAGTGGGGCGGGACAACTGGGGTGGGTGCACCGAACCCAAGATCTCGGCCAGCTCGTTGGTGAGCTCCCAGTTGACGCCCGGATTGAGGCCACCGCTCTGCTTCTGCAGCCGCAGGACGTGCATCCACTTATCGGGGCACTGCACTGACGGTCCACGCAAGCGGAGGACGAGATGGAGGGTGGACTCCTTCTGCATGTTGTAATCCGAGAGGGTGCGGCCGTCCTCCAGCTGCTTGCCGGCAAAGATGAAACGCATTTGGTCGGGCGGAATGCCTTCCTTGTCCTGGAGGCGCTGCTTGATGGTCTCGATGGAGTCTCCGGGGTCCATCTCGAGCGTGATGGTCTTGCCGGTGAGGGTCTTCACGAAGAGCTGACCGCCACCGCCGCCACCCGCGGCCTCTTCGGGCTGGTCCGCCTGCGGTGCCGCTGTAACGCCGCCGCTCGCGTCAGCTGTCCAGAGAACTCCAAGCAGCAATGACGATAAACGACAAGCAAGCTGCTCGTACCACCACCTTCATCATCATCATCATCATCGGAGTAGTGGGCGCTCTTGCTTTCTGCCAAGGATTTATCGGCGCTCTTCAGCGACGAAAGGAAATCGGTCTTCATGAAGGAGTCTTCCTTTTCGACGTAGCCCTTCTTTCTGTTCAGCTTGTAGGAAGGCATCGCCTGTTGCTGCTGTTGCTGTTGTTGCTGTTGCTGTGGCTTCACCTGTGGTGCCGCCAGCTGGGCACGGGAGTTCGTCATGCGCTTGGTCGGGGCAAACGCGTAACGGAAGCCGCCTTGCGCTGGTGCCGACGACGCTGACACCGAAGACGACCGCATTGCTGATGGGGATAGCGGAGCGGGAGCTGCAGCAGCGACTGGCATGAATGGCATGGGCGGGGCCGCAGCGGGCGGGGCCCCGTATGCCGGGGACGGAGGAGGCGGGCCGCCAAACGGCGCTGGGGTTGGCGGAGGGGCGGGCTCAAACGAAAAGCCACTGAACGGATCGTCGCAGTACGTCGAAGATGACGAATTCGATGACGGCAACGGCTCAGCGCAGAAGAGGGAATCAAAGTTCTGAGCCAGCTCGGCCGACGGAGCCATGTCCATCCTCTTCTTGTCGTTGCTCTTCTTCTTCTTCTCCTTTTTCCCAGAAGCCCGGAGCATGCTGCTCGCCTTCTCCTCCACCGCCTCGCACTCTTCCTCGAGGCTCTTCTTCTCCTCCTCTTCCATGCGCCGTTCCTTGGTAACGCTCTTCAGCAGCGCGGCGGCAGGCTTGGACTGAATCGGTAAGCGGCGGCGCTTCATCATCTCCTCCTTCTGGATCGGCCGCGACATGGCCATAGAGACCTCCTCCGCCATCTGCAAGGAGTTCGTCAAGTAGTCGTCCAAGTCGCTGTCAAGATCCCGTGCAGATCGCTCCTCCTTCTTACGGCCAAAGAGCCTCATCCTGCTGTCTTGCGCAATGTCACGCATTCCCCGCCGTTCCTCATCGGTGCGGCGCTCTCGTTCGCGTTCGCGGTCCTTGGCTCTCTCCTCTCTGACGACCTCTATCTTTTCCCTCCTCTGCTGCAACGGCGACGCTGCGCGCTGAAGGCTGAAGCTCGGCACTGCGGCAGTCGTCGTTGTCGTTGCCGAGGTGATGGTCGGAGCGGCATTAGATACCAGCGCAAGCTGGATGAAATAGTCCATGTCCACTTCGGGCTCCAGGCTGCCGAGGTCGCTTTGTTCATAGATCATGGATAATTCGTCCAGCTCGCAAGCAATGTCGAAGTCGGTGCCACTCTCGTTATAGTCATCATTGTAGTCGTCCTCATCTTCATCACAAGAGCCGCCTTCTGAGGCCAAGTCCACAGACAGGCCCATCTGCTCGAGCTCGCGCTCGTAGGACATCAGCGAAGGCTGCCGGGCGAACAAGCCAGGCGTCAGGCATTCCACAAGTTGGCGCGCCTGCTCGTCATCCTCCATGATCTGTCGCGAACAACATTCATCAATCAGCGCTGTGCTCAGTCGACCACATGGGAGTGGGGCGGGAGCGATGACAGCGCACCCGCTTGTGGACGGCGGCCTGCCTGACCATCAGACGGACCAGGGTGGGGTCTTCCTGGGCCAGAGCCTGGGCCTGCGTCAGCTGGGTCGCGGCCTTCATGCTCTGGAGGGCCTTGGTGCCCAGCTGCTTGCGCTTGGGCCCAGTGGTGGCCTCTGCCAGGGCTAGGTAGTACTCGCCCCGCAGAAGCTCCAAGTCGCAGCGTGACCGGTCCGTGGCTGCTCGCGGCAGGGCATGCGCCTCCACGGCGGCGAGGGCCTCTTGGGCCACCTTGGCCAGCGAGGTCTCCAACTGTGTGCGCTGCTTGCGGTATTGGCCCATCTTGGTCCACACGCCCCTGGACTTGTCGGCCTCCTCGGCCTGGCGCACCTCGCGTAGCTTCTCGAGCTCGGATGTCAGCTGCGGTGTGACAGCCGATCGACGTCACGTGAGAAACTAGCTCGACAACAAAGCTGAAGACGACGACAATCAGCACCTTTTGGGCGTAGGCGCTGTCGAAGAGCCGGACCTCCTCGTCGGTCATGACCACGTTCATGTTGGCTAGGGATCGCATCGCCTGGATCGCTCCTGTAGCCGACGGCGTTGTGAGAAGCCGGTTGACCTCGTCGAACGCTGGTCATACTACGTACCATCGACATTCTGGGCAGCGGCCGCCTCCTTGGCGCTGTCAACCAACTGCTTGCGCGACTTTGTCGGCCCGACTGCCGCCTCGGGCTTTTCCTCTTGCCAGCCGACGTAGGGCAGCACGTCCACGGTCTCCTTCATGACCAGTTCCTCGATGGACGGCCCCTCCACCACGGCCTCGCCCGGCTCGCGCTTCTCGATGGCCACTGCTCGGGCAATGTTCGTCGTACGGTTAGATTTCGCGTCGACTGGAGTCGAGCTTGGTCTTTTGGGAAACGCACCGAAGGAGGTGAACTGCGTCACCAACGAATAGCGGATGGAGAGCTTGATGATCTCCTCCTTCCGCTTCCGCTTGACGATCTCGTGGATGAGCGCGTCCTTGTCGTAGTTGCCGTCCTCCCTGCGCGCGGTGGAGGTGAGGGTCGGCAACACAGAGGAGGGAAGACCCAAGCGTTCAAGGCTTACCAGTCGCGGATCATGGCGCGCGCAGTTAGCGTGTGGATCATGGAGCCTCGAGTGATGCTCAAGTCGTGCGTGCTGACCAGGTTGCTCACCTCCATCTCCCCGTTCTTGGCCTGCGTGTGTTTCGATCCCATTTTGATCAGATCACGTCTCTACTGGGGTGGAAGCTCGTCGAGGTGGTGCGTGCCTTGAGGGTGGCGGCGGTGCAGTAATCGACAAAACCATACACGATCTGGCGCTCGCCAAAGAAGAGAGACGCCAGCTGGGCGGGCGCCTGCATCAGCGATCCGCGCTCCGACAAGTTCCACTCGACGCTGATGTCCGACAGGGCTGAAGAGTGCGCAAGATACGATTTGGAAGTGGGACATGAGCTAAAAGAAGAGTATGAGGACGGAGCGAGACGTACCGGGCTGGAGGGCGCGCCGGAGCTGACGGTCGATCTTGGCGCGGGTCGGAAGCTTATTGGGGGGCATGAACTCGGCCATGCCGCCTCCGACGCGGGCCAACGAGCGCACCATGTGACGCGAGCAGCTGCTGCCAAAGCCGAACGAGAACAAGCGCGTGTGCGCCGCATTCTGCTTGATCAACTCGACCAGCGCGTCCTGTAGGCGTGGCCTTGTGTGAGTCCAAGCCTGGTTTCGACCAAAGGGCTGGGGCACTAGAATTAGGGACGGACAAAGCTACCTGGTTGGTCGGGTGGCCGTCGGAGAAGATGAAGAGGTTGCGCGGGGTGCGATCCTCGTGGGCCAGCAGGAACAGCGAGCGGAGGGGCTGCCACAGCTCGGTGCCGCCAAAGTTGGGGCGCATCTGGTTGACGTAATTGCGAGCGGTGGCCATGGCCGACGGATCGGCAGCTGGTCGGCTGTCGACAAACAGGCGCTCATACGTCGAGCCGAACGAGACGATGTTGAAGGTCGCTGTCGCGCCGCGTACGCCCAAACATCATCAGCGGGTCGAACTGGAAAAGCCACCTTTCATGAAGATAGTGGTCGGTACCGTTGATCTGGGCCAAGCGTTCAAGGCAGACCAGCAGGCAGCGCTTCATGTCATCAAAGGGCTCACCCTTCATGGATGACGAGCGGTCCACCAGGAAGATGAACTCGTGGTCGTCCGGCGCCTCGCCATCAAACTGGAAATCGGGGTAAAAGGCCACCATCGCGGCGTACTTGCCGCTGGCGACGTCCTCCTCGACCCACATGCGAGGCTCGTAGGGCTTCTCCAGGCCCACGAGCAACGTGAACGGGCGGCCCTCGAGCGACGTGTTGGGCTTGAGCTGGACCGTGGCCTTGGTCTGGGTCTGCTTGATCTGCAGGCGGCCCGGGTGGGACGGGCTCTTGAGCCGCACAATGGGGTAGGGCATGTCGATCGACACTTGCAGGTCGAGCGGCAGCCCGCCCTCAACGTTGACTGTCTGCGTCACGGTCTGGGTGATATCCTTCAGAGCTTGGTCACGTTGCGGCGGCGACACGCTGGCCGGCAGCACAAACGCGATGTTGGGTCCCTCGACGCCCAGCTCCGTCACGTACGTGATCTTGATCAACACCGACGAGTTGGGCGGCTGCACTCAACAAATCACACGACACGTCAGCGGGCCGAGGTCACAGGGCTTCAGCGCGGGTAGTTGCATTTACCAGGTTGCCCACGCTCACGGTGAACACGTCGGGTTTTTCTGTGTACGCCAAGTCTCCAGGTCAGCGAAGGAGTCCGGAGATGACGGAGACGAGGTTCGTACCCTCGTCCATGAGGTAGGCGCCGTGCCCGGCCGCGACAGCTTCCTTGTACTCCTTATGGGCTTTCTCCTTCTCTTTGACCTCGCCGATGATGTGCTTGCCGTTGATAAATGCCTCGAATCCGCATACGGCCGCCATTTCGTCCAGCGGGCACACGTACTTGGCCTCGATCGGCACTTGACTTGCGTTGTGGTAATGCTGCGTGTGTCCACCCACGGCCGGTCACGTCGGTGGAGACAATCACAAGGATGGCAGCCAAGGGGGTTGACGCACCTGTAAGACTACAACCTTGGCCACCATGTCGAGAAGGGTGGCCCGGACATGGACGGACTTGAGGGGAACAGCCTCGCCGCTCTTGGACATGAGGCCGGCTTCCTGGTCCTGCTCGTTGCCCTTATCCTCCTCTTCCTTTGGCGCCTCGACGGCATTTTCTGAAGCGTTGGGCAGCTGCTCATAGTCCTCTGCCGGGACGATGAGGTTGGACTGCAGCACGACCTGCTGCTGGCTGTACAAGGACGAGCGCGGCGCCGGCTGCGGGCGATCGGCCTCACTGGCGAACTCGACCAGGTAGGACATGTGCTGCTGCGCCGTCCGGTAGATGACGTATTCGTCGTCGACAAAGTCTGTCGTCTGCACGAGAAGCACAGGCAAGCACGATCAGAAAGAAGTCCTTCAACTCTACTCAAACCGCGTCCCAAGTGCAGACCGTGTACCTGCGAAGGCGTCGAGCGGACGCCATGCACGCTGTCGTAGCCCTTGGGCGGCTCCGTGATGCTCGTATCGATTCTGGTGATGTCGGCAGACTTGCCCAGGGCGACCTTGGAGACCAGCATCATGCGGGTGCCCTGCTTGCCGGGGGTGGTGTACTGAGCAGCTGTCGACGAGCAGTCGCCAAAGTAGATACCGGCGCCCAGCATGCCGGCGTCGGTCCGCGTGCCGCCCGACTGGGTCACGATGTGGGGCAGCAGCACGCCGCGACTGAGGATGCCCACCCAGTTGCTGATGCGCGAGCCGTGGAACAGCAGGCGCTGGTTATCGATGTGCTTGGTGAACAGCTGGTGCTCGACCTCGCGTCGTACGGCGTAGACGTTGCGGACTTGGAGTTTGGAGCCCTTGACCTGCGTGGTCGTTACCATCTCCTGGATCTTGGCGTAGTCCTCAGACTCGGGCGCCAGCGCACTAATCTGGCACCGCAGCGCGCGGTACTTCATGTCGACCTCGGCAGTAGCCGTGTCGCCAGTAATTTCGTCCACCTGTGAATGGGCACGAGTGACTGTTCAGTGCCCTGAACCACGCACCAAAGAGTGAGCGCGAGCAGGTCATACGGTGAGCATGTCCTTAAGCAGCTGGATGAGCTCCTGCTTCTCCTCGAGCACCACCGCGTTGTCCACAGCGGGCTGTTGCGTTTGCGGCACGGCCGAGTAGAATTCCTGCACGACCCGCACGAGGCGAGACGAGGCGTGAGCCACTGCGCAGGTCCTGAAGGGTTGCGCTTGCAGAGGGCGGTCGCACCTTGGAGAGCGCGCGGATCTCGGCCAACTGCTCAGCCGCAGGGCTGTAGTTGGAGGCCCGGAGAACCTGGTAGATCTGCATCAAGATGGACTCGCCCTTCTCCACCTGCTGCAGGGTCAGCGTTCCGAGCGGTCTGTGCAGTACGGTCGTACGCGTCAGCCTTCAAACACATGGATCATCGCCACGGCCGACCATCCACTCAGTTCGTACCCGGCGAGCGCGGACGCGAGCTTGTGGGTGGCCTCTGAGTAGAGATACTCCACGAGCCTTTGCACGGGTTCGGCCAGCGCGGACGGGCCCTGCATCACGCGGTTCCCCTGCACCTGGGCCTGTACCAAATATATGACCCCAGTTAGTCAGCGCCTCAAGTGGCTTGCCAAGCGGGCCACGGCAACTGGTGGCAGCACGCACTTTGTCCGAGCCAATGCGGCTGGTGGCGAGCAGGCTGACGCGCTTGTAGTCGAGCCCGCGCATGACATTGTACAGATGGGCGTAGACGTTCTCGGCGTCCTGGAGGTTGGCCAAGTAGCGGACCTCTTTGGTCCCACCAGTCTGCGGGTTGACGTCCAGGTCCATCACGAGACCGACGTGTGTAAACACACGGTACATGCGCCTCTTGCGCGGCGGCTCGGCCACGTGCAGCTCCACGTTGAAGTAGTTGAAGCCTTTCTGCACGCCGTGAGCAAACTCGTGAGCGCCCAAGCTCAGTTGCACCAGCCCCGGCGCCATCGCTGCAGTCACGCACCTGGAGGACGTCGGCCTTTGCAATCTCGTAGTTGTCCTCGGGCCACTCGGGCGCGTCGGGTTCGGTGGACTTGTAGGGCCACACGCGCACCGTGGGCAGCGGACGGGCTACGACCGGCTTGCGCGCCGCCACCTTGACCGTGCTAAGTCCAGGAGCCTTACCGTCCGCTGTAGTAGTTATGATGGCGGTCATCGAGGCATGAGTTGGCATCACGCCTGGACCAGCCAGCAACATATCATCAAGACAAGAAGAGCAGTAGGTGGGTACAGGTCATGCCAGCATTGTTGCCGGCCTGGAGGAGGAAGGGCTTGGCCGAGACGAGGCAGCCGGCCTCGACGCAGTCCTTGAGAAAGTCGAGTGTGACCACGGGGACGCCGTGGCGTGAAGCCGCTTGAAGCTTGGACGAGTAGCTCTTTTGCAGAATGTCGTCGCTGGCTACCAGGTAGGAAGTCTGCACGGCCACCTCGAGTTGTTGGCCCAACCGCAGCACAGCGCGGAACAGAGTGACGCGAAGAGGACTATACCTTTCTGTTAATCATGTACGCCACTCGGCCTCCATTGTCGGTGATCAAGCGGTTAATCTCTTGCTTCTTCTTGAAGGGGACAGCAAGTCCCAGTTCAAGCGCAAAAGTGAGGTCTTTCAACGGCCCTGACGCCATGCTTGGCCGCAAAGATGTATGTCTACCACACCACCAACGTGAAGGCCACTTTTGTTGCTGGTGGCGAAGTGACCTTTTCGTGGTCGCGGTTTCGTTCTTCAGCAAAAAGTCTCTTTCCAGCCCGATTAGGGATCAACCCAATCAGCAATCGTACAATGGCTTCATAGAAAACTGGCAAGAAAAGATGATTATCCAGCAGGAAAAGGCTTTGCTTGTGATTTGAATTTGTCCAATGATAAAATTTCGCGCAGGTTATTAATTAATTTCTCGCGTGACTTGGCCTAACGGACCACAACACGAACAGCTCGTGTCCTCTCCCCGCTCGGTAGTTCTTCAAAGAACGCAGTCAGTTCAACTCCTCTCGAGCAAATGGAGCTCCTTCAGCAGCGCATGAAAGAGCGCACAAAGACCGGCTCTGCCGGCGGTCCGGGTACCCACATCCCTTATTTTTTGACCTCTTCTCCATCATATATGCCTGCTCATCCTTTTTGATTTCGTTTCTGTATTATTGCCCGAAGGGAGTCCGCCGTCATCGCGCCATGAAAACAGAAGCTCGAGGCAGCTTTCTCCGCAGTCACGTTCTGGGAGCTTCGCCTTCCCCCCCACCGAACAGCCCTCCGACCGAAGGTGCGTGGTTTGCGGAGTCGGAACGTGTTTATTCATTTTATTATTTTATTTTTTGAGTTGTTCTTTTGTCACTCTTTGTGTCCGTCCGGCTCGCAGCTTAAGCGGAGTGTTTGGCTGACCCAAGCTGCGTGGGTGGTGGTCCAGGGCGCTCGTGGTGGAAGAGATATTGGTGACCGAAGAGAACTACATCGATGACCTGCGCATGTGCATTGACGTAAATGACTATCCTGCGCACGTGATCGCTCCAACAAACAACTGACTTCACCAATGCCACGCCCACGTGTGTGTGCGCAGTCTTATCTGTTCCCGCTGCGGAACTCGGCCCACCTCATGAAACCCGCCGATGTCTCGCATATCTTCTCCAACATGGAGTTCCTGTACGTGCGCGCGCATCAGATGACGAACCGCAGCCCAGCCACGTGACGCAGAATGGCCCGCTCATATGTGCACATGCAGGTACTTCATTCACTGCGAGATCTACCATCGCATCAGCGACAGCGTCAACAAGGCGGAGAAAGTGGCCACGCTTGAGGAAATGGTCACCGCCATCAGCCAGGCCTTCATCCAATATGTGCGTGTGGCCTCGCAAAAGGGCTTCCCCATCCGTCTCCTCCTCCTCCTCATCTGATCGTCGGTTTCTTGAACGCCCTCGCGTCCAGGCCGACCGGCTCGTGGCCGTGTACGGACAATACTGTGTGGACCACGTCCAGGCGTTGGACCTCCTCCAAAAGTGCATCAACGGCAATCCTTCCCTCAAGACCTGGCTTGACGTACGCCAAGCCCCCGCATTCGTTTTGCCGGCTCGGGGCTCCACTTGGATCCGCCCATCAGATGGCTCATCTTGAACGTCGCTCCGCTTGCAGACGCAAATGGAGAAGATGACACAGGGCCTGTACTTGCGCGACTTCCTCATCAAGCCCATTCAGCGTACCTCCCCCTTTCCCACTGTTCACTGTTTCGTACTCGAATTTCACGTTGTTTTGAACATGTTGTGGCCACCAGGCATTTGCAAGTATCCGCTCCTGTTCCGCGAGCTGACCAAGCTCACAACCGAAGACTCGGCCGACTTGAACGACCTCAAGCAGACTCAGGCCACCTTTGAAGAGGTCTTTCCCTTGATCCATTTTCTTGGCCTGAGGAACGACCTCACCCTGCTCGATTGCTGCTCCAGATTGCCGGACGGGTCAACAGCAACAAGGCCGCGCAGGAGAACAAGCGCAAGCTCGAAGAAATCGAGGCCCTGCTCGAAGACTACAACGTTCGTTCCGTCCTCTTTATTTAAAAAGTTTTCTCGCCTCGCGGTTGCGGGCTGCTCATCACCTCCACCGGCGAGAGCAGAAATCGGTGACCTTGTTCGGCCGTGTGTTCCACAAGGAGGGCGACTTGATGAAGTACAACAAGAAGCTCAAGGGACAGGTCCGGTACTGTTTCCTGTTCAACGACGTCCTCATCTACACACAAAAGAAGGGCACGCGCTACCAGTTCAAGGGCGAGATCCCGCTCAACGGCTCGCTCGTCAGCGACATTAACTCGAAAAGCGAAGCCGGAACCAAGCTCGCAGCAATGGGCAAGGACCTCAATGTCGGCTTCCAGATCACCCATCTCGAGGCCAAGGTTCGCCCTTCCCCCCCCCCGTCTTC
>NAVB01001448.1:0-10306 GCA_002179805.1 Acanthamoeba lenticulata | reverse complement strand
TGCCTTTTCTTCTTATTCCATTTGTTATCTGACCGGCCGTTGGTTGGCGCAGTGAAACCAACTTGAAGGTGCGGCAGGCCGTTAAGGAGACCACTGGCCTGACGGCGATGAAAGACTTGGCACAGCTCAAGGGTGAGCCATAATTATTCTTTATTTTTATATATTAAATTGCTTTGTTTTTGTTTTTTTCTTTATTATCGCGTCTTTTTTCAAAACACTTATGCAAGTGGTGTGCTGGCAGGCTACGTGGAGTGCGATGCGCCAAACGAGGACCTCTATCGGTTCGAGGGCTCCCTCACCCTCGAGTTGGAGGAATCGCACGCCTTGCAGATGGCGCTCGACACCAACCAAGTGCTCCTTCGGGTGAGCCTTCCCTCCTGTCTCAGTCGACGCAGGTCTTTCTGACTTGACCCTCTTCGCCAACGCCCCTAATAGGGTTCGGTCCTGCGCAACACCGATTGGATCATTGGCGTCGTGCTGTACACGGGTCACCAGACCAAGTACATGCTCTCCACCACGTACGTCCTCCCGCCTCATGTTTTCGTAGCGCTGTCTAGAGATGATGTACGCCGTGGATGGACGAACGTGAGGTGACAATGTGTGCGTGGTGTCGCTGTAGTGACCCGCCCTCGAAGCAAAGCCGCTTGGAAAAGCTGATGAACCGGTTGATCATCATCGTGCTCATGGCCGAGCTGGGCATCGTCATCGCCAGCGCCATTCTCGGCACCATCTGGGAGGTTCGGCGCCACCTGCAAGCTCGAGGCCAGCGCCCACAGATTTGGCGACTCACCAATGCCCGTCTCTCTCTCTCTTCCCCCCTCCCATGTCCCTGCAGGAGCTCAATGGGAAAGACATGTGGTTCCTGGATCTGGACAACCACCTCGTGGTGCAGCTGGTGCAGAGGCTGTTCACCTTCCTCGTGCTCTACTCGCCCATGGTGCCCATCTCCCTCTACGTCACTCTCGAGTTTGTGCGCGTCTTCCAGGCCGGCTTCATCGAGTCCGACATCGCCATGTACCACGAAGAGACCAACACGCCCGCCTCGGCTCGGTATTTATTAATCTTTTTATTATACTAATTTTTTGTTATTTTTTTTCTAACTTTTACTGGCAAATTACACAGGACGAGCAACCTTAACGAAGAGCTGGGCCAGATCGACTACGTGTTCTCGGACAAGACGGGCACGCTCACGTGCAACCAGATGGTGTTCCGAGTGTGCACAATCGGTGGCACGATCTACGGCCAGATCCCGGACCTGTCGGCCAGCAGCACGGCCGCGACGTCCCTGTCGTCCTCGTCGTCCGGCGTCGCCACCGCGGGCGTCGGCGGCAAAGGGCGGTCGCGCGAGGGCGAGCTCGTGGTGGCCCATGCGGCCGTGCACTCGGACGATGATGACGAGCTCGAGCTTGAGGAACTGCCCCACCAGGAAGGCGGCGCCGGGGCCGGCGTGGGCGCGCTCGTCAACGGCACCGGATCGGACGGAGCCGGCGGCGGAAGCAGCAGCAATGGCGCCTTGTCTTCGCCTTCATCGCCGCGCGATGACCCGCGGACGGCGCCCATCAAGACGCCCGACATCGAATTCCACGATCCCACCATCTTCCAACACGTCGACGACGGTGCCGCTCCTCTTCTGTCCTGTCTGCAACGTTGATGTTGATGGTGGTAACGCTAATGATGGTGGTGGTCATGATGGTCCTTGTGTGCGCGCATACAGAGAGCCACCCAAACAGCCAGCGGGTGCGAGAGTTCCTGACGGTGCTGTCAGTGTGCCACTCGGTGATGCCGGAGGTCATCACCACGAAGACGAACCCGGTCGAGGAGCAAGCGCGCCTCAAGCTGATGCGGCAAAAGGCCAAGCAGCAGAAGAAGGCCTTCAAGCTGACCCAAAGGAAGAAGAAGAAGAACTATAGCAAGCTCTTTGACGAGCGCGAGGACTCGCCAAGCAGCGGCGTCGACAGCGACTCGGACCAGGACGCCACGCCGCACGATGACGACGACAGCGACCGTGAGACGGCCGAGTCATCTTCGTCATCCGAGTCGCCCAGCGCCAGTCAAGGCACGATGCCCTAATCTCGAGCCAGCTCGACAGCTCACGATCCAGTTGTGACTGACCACATCACACGCACGCGCGCACACACGCACGCAACGCAGGGCTGAAGGAAGTGCGGTATCAAGCGGCTTCGCCCGACGAGAACGCGCTCGTGGCGGCGGCCAAGCACTTTGGATACTACTTCCACACGCGGGCGCACAACACGGTCACCGTCAATGTACTGGGCCAGGACCTTGACTTTGAGGTGCTCAACGTCATGGAGTTCACCTCCAACCGCAAGCGCATGTCCGTCGTTGTCAGGTACGCCCACCTTCCTTGCCCTGGCCAATTGTTTTAAGGATCATCTTCCCGTTGTTAATAAAATAAATATATAAATAAATAAATAATTCCTTGTCCTTGCCTTGTGGTGAGCAGGACGCCGGATGGGCAGTACAAGCTGTTCACGAAGGGAGCCGACAACGTCATCTACGAGCGCCTCCGAAAGTCCGATCCCTCGGCGCAGGTCACGTCCAAGCAACTGCACGAGTACGGCCTCGACCTTCCGCCAAGTCTGATCCCTCGGCCCGTCACTCACCTTGCCCGGCGGGATGGCGTACAGGTTTGCGTGCGCGGGCCTGCGAACGCTGTGCATCGCGGAGCGAGTGCTGGACGCGGGGCAGTACCGGGCGTGGAACGCGCGGTTCCAGAAGGCGGCGCTGTCGTTCAACGGGCGTAAGACCAAGCTCGACCAGCTGGCCGAGGAGATCGAGGTCGACCTCGAGCTGCTCGGGGCCACGGGCATCGAGGACAAGCTGCAGGACGGCGTGCCGGAGACCATCGAGTCGCTCCTCGACGCCGGCATCAAGGTGTGGGTCCTCACCGGCGACAAGCGCGAGACGGCCATCAACGTGGGCAAGGCCTGCAACCTGCTCAAGAACGACATGATCACCCTCATCCTCTCCTCCGACACCAAGATCGGCACCAAGCAGCGCCTCGATTACCTCCTGGGCCTCTTCACCGCCAAGCGCTGGGACCTTCTCGCCCGCGAGCACGAGCGCGACGACGACACCCTTCCGCGCGGGCCCACCGACAACGATAATGCCGCCGGCGGGTCAGGCTTTGCTTGGACCAAGGGCCAACCCCTGCCCGGCATCGCCCTCGTCGTCGAGGGCCGCACCCTCGTCTACGCCCTCGAGTACGACCTCAAGTTTGCGGTACGCGTCCGTCCCGTCCCGTCCCGTCTTGCCGAGCGAGCGTTGTGTCCCAACCAAGAGGCCTCTGTCGTGTTTGTCGCGCAGTTGTTGTCGCTGGCGCAGCAGTGCCACACGGTGGTGTGCTGCAGGACGACGCCCATGCAAAAGACCCTCATGGTGAAGCTGGTCAAGGACAGCGAGACGCCCGAGACCCTCACCCCCAAAGAGAAGATCCAGCTCGAGCTCCGCAAGACCGCCGGCTACTTGACCAACCAGAAGAAGGTGACGACGCTGGCCATCGGCGATGGCGCCAACGACGTGCCCATGATCCAGGCCGCCCACGTCGGCATCGGCATCTCCGGCCGGGAGGGCATGCAGGCCGTCCTCGCTTCAGACTACGCCATCGCTCAGTTCCGCTTCCTCAAGCGTCTGCTGTTCGTGCATGGGCGGTACTCGTACAAGCGCATGTCGCTCCTCGTGCTCTACTTCTTCTACAAGAACATGCTCATCGCCCTCATCAACTTCTGGTGGTCCTTCTTCACCGGCTTCTCCGGCCAGGTCCGCGCGCCCTCCCCCCTTTGCTGTCAGCTCGAGCTCACGCTGCGCTGTGGCGGAGGACAGACAGTGTGGGACAGCTACCTGGGCATCGGGTTCAACCTCCTGTTCACGTGCGTCCCGATTGTCGTGTGCGCCGTCATGGACAAGGACGTCCCCATCAAGGCCCTCGACCGCTTCCCGCGCCTCTATCGCGACGGGCAGTGGAACCAGTCGCTCCACACGGGCATCTTCGTCCGGTGGCTGTTCACGGCCGTACGCGCCCTCCTCCCCCGCTTCGCGCGCGGTGTCTCTGATCGCGGCAATATGGGTGTCTCGGGACACAGGTGCTGTCGTCGTTCCTGATCACGACGCTCAGCATCGCCGTCTTCAACACGGCCAGCGTGTACGGACTGATGCTCGGCCTGTGGGACGTCAACACGGTCATCTACACGTGCACTGTTATGGTGGCCAACCTGCGACTAGCCCTCGCCTCCAGGTTCCCACCCCACCACACCTTGTTCCTACCCCAACGTGATGTGTGTCCTGGCCGTAAACTGACGCAACGAACAAATGATTGCAGCATGTGGACAACGATCCACCACGTTGTGATGTGGTCCAGTATCCTCTCCTGGTTCGTCGTTGCGTCCATCTACTGCTCTGATGTGGCCCTTTACCTTGCCCCAGGTATCTCCCCCTCCCCCTTTCCTGCGCCACTTGGGTCCAGGTCCTCACGGTACACGTGCGGTGTGACAGACATGTTCCACGTCATCTTCCACCTTCTCTCGGTGCCCACATTCTGGTTCATCATTCCGCTGCTCTGCCTCGTGTGCCTCCTGCCCGACATCGTGTGGGACTTGTACGCCCTCCCTCGCCCTCGCATACTTTCCTCTCCCATTCATGATGATGCTCACAAATGGGTGCTGGGAACAGCGTGAGGCGGACCTACTTCCCGGAGAACTATCAGGTCGTGCAGGAGATCTTCAAGGCCGAGGAAGAGGAACGCCAGCGGAAGATGCGGCTGGGCACAGCACCTCAGCTGTCAATGCAGGAGACGCTCTGATCAACACCCTTCTGCCTGCTTTTCTTCTTGCTCTATCCTACCTCCCATCTGGTCCATTCCTGGCAGACGCCACGCCCCTCCTTTCTCTTCTCTCCGCAACACATAAAGAACAAACAACAAAAAAAGACGAAGTTCGAGGTGGCTGGAGCTCTATTCTGCTGCAAAACGCGGTGGGGGCGAAACGAATACCCAGGCGGAGGATGCTCCGGCTACTCTTAGGAGGAGCCTTTCTCCCACGGCTCCCGGGCCGAGCCGCTGTATTGGGCACATATCAGTCCTTCTTGAGCATCTTCTGGACAAGGCGCCTCCGAAGGTAGAACTTGTAGAGGAAGGTGAAACACAGCGTCGAGGCCAGGAGCGTGAGCATGCAGCACACGAGCACAAACAAGACGCTCCCTAGCCTGCTCTCCGACTCCATGGACCCCTCCCGCGTGGCCGACGAGAAGGGCAGGTACGTGTGACCGTTGAACCTGCACTCAACAGATGTCAACGCTCCGGCATCTGAGTCCCCCAGGCGCGATGGACGGACCACTTGACAGGGCCGTGCATGGTGATGACGGTGCCCGGTCTGCCGTACTGGAGGCGGTTTCGCACCGAGTAGGAGGCAGCGCCAAGAATGCGGCCCGCCTTTGCATGGAAGATGAAGTTGAGGTGATTGTCTGCACCAACACAACGTGTACCAATAAGCGGACGGTGGAAGAGATGAAAGGCCAAGGCAGAGTGTACCGATGTGGAAGTGGTCGCCCTCAGCAACGCCCCAGAGGGAGATGGAGAAGGGGACGTACCAGTCGTGCCCCTCGGGCACGACGGGCACCATAGCCACGCGGCAGTTCAAGTTGAGCTCACGCCGTATGACTGCTGTGTAGTATTCAAAGTCTGCCTGATCCTTGACTGGCCAGCCGCAAGTAGCAAAGGATTCGACGCCATAGGTGAACGTGACTTGTTCGCCTGTCTCAACGCAAGTCCTATGCGGACGCGGTGAAGTGGAAGTTTAATTCAAAGCGCCAAACGCTGCAAACGGCGTGCAGTGTACGTACGGGCCAGGTTGCCACTGGCCATCCCTGCTCAGGCACTGGATGGTCACGTTTTGGCCGATGCGGTAGCCCGTGATCTCATGCTTGTGCAGCAATTTGCCCAGTATGGGGTTGGGCCGCATTTCCTGAACATGGCCAGAGGCTAACAACCCAAATGTAGTCATTACCAACACAAATAACACTACCGTGCTGTTCATCTCTCGCATCAGTTCGGTGCCACAAGCAGGAAAAAAAAGGAAAAGTATTTTCAAAACATAAAATAACAAACAATTCTCACCACGCCACTGTTGTGTTGGCCTTGATGGTAGCTTCCCTCTCTCTCGTTTTCAGCTTTCGCTCGCTGCGGCTCATCATCTCGTATTCGTCGATGTCATCGCTTCGAGTACGTGTCTTGTCGCCGAGTAGGATGAGCACGCACATCAAAACCGACCAGGGCACGCACCAGACGACCATCCCTACGACTATAAAGTTTGATATGAAGCGCAGTCTGAGTACGTTACATAGATCTTCTTCATCACAAGGCAGAGAGGTAAAGACGTACATATGAGGAAGATGCCCGCCCTGAAAGAGGAAAGACAGGCTCAGTCAAGTCTCTCAACACGAAAAAGGCTGGTTGGGCTCTCGTACAGGAAGTTTACACAGAGCGGCTGTTCTGTTCGGCTCCTCCAAACGGTGAAGACCTCGCAGCCGACGTAGGGCCGCATCTTGATCAGAGTCTTATTGTAGAGAATGGCGTTGTTGACCGCTGCCCCACCCATACGTTAACACGTCTACAGCGGGCAAGGTAGTGCTCAAAGGACAGAAGTACCCGTGCTGAGAGAAAGAGCAGCGCTTTGTATGGTGGAGTTGACGCAAACCTGGCCGCAGTCGTCAATTGAAAGCGTTCTGTTGAGGCAAACGCACGACGAGTTGCCGGCGCAGGTGTCGTTGCACGAATTGTATGGACACAACGTCTCGCTGCAATAGTAGAGCTCGCGGATGGCCTAAGCAAAGAGGAATGAAGAGTGGGTCTATGTTTAAACACAAAGCAAAGCGGTCAAGTGCACGTACGACAGTCTTGAGACCAGCAACATCCGATGAAGAGCTGCAATTCCTGCACGTGCCGGCGCAGCCTGAGCACGACGAGCACAAGCTATCGTATTGGCTGCAAGAGTCGCTCAGCGTGGTGTTGAGCGTCTGTGGGTAAACACGCGCGGTGAGGGTGATGCTTCTGTCCAGGGCAAGGACGAAGAGGAAGCAGAACCGACAGCAGGTCGGGGTAGGCATCCGTCAAAGTGCTGCAGTTCTGACCGAGGGTGCCCAGCACTTCCTTGAGAACCGGCGGTGCTTCCCCCTTTTTGGTTTGGTCGTATGTCTTGCAGATATCCGTGCCCACTGCGGCAGAGCTGATCGCCAGCAGCATGATCAAATAGACGAAAACAACCATGAACAAAGCCACGAAGAAGATGCTGAATCACAACAAAGCTCATGAGTTGAAGTGCACACGATCTTCTTTGCAAGGTGAGTAACACGTACAGGACTGTGGTAGGACAGTTAAGCTTGCACAACATGAGCACAACGATGAAGACACAGAAACTGCCCAGGAAGCCAAATACACAATAAAAGGCGATGACGGCGCCTGTGTAGAAGTCTTCGATTGTACCCTGAGCATTCACGAAGTCACCATCAGTACCTCCCAAGCCGAATGGCTGGGTAAGGGGGTGAACCTTGTAAGAGCGAAAGGTGGACCGGGCTGAGTTCATTTGCGACACAGTGTTGGTAACGCTCACACCGATGCCCTGCATCACAACCGAGGTGGTGTTGGACACGTCGACAACATCGTCAACGAAGTCGGACATGTTGTCCACGAATTTCTTCATGCCGTCGTAGACCCACACATTTCCGAGTATAGGCAGAACGAGTAGGCAACTGCACGGACGGTACAGTGAGCCACATGACTTGCAACAGTGGAAGGTGAGGGCGAAAATCGGATGCATACAACATAACGAAGCACGACAGAGCAAGACAAACGTTGAGCGTGATGAGCTCACAGCGGCGGTCTTCATCCCAACACAATCGCGCGTGTGTGCAGCACCGAATCGAGTGGACCACCGTGAATATGATAATGAACAGGATGATCAGGAAGACTCCCACAGCAGCTGCCGGCACTGCCAGCAAAGATACCGACTGGCCCACACGACGCACGCCCATCAGACCACAAAGCCTACGCGTTGTTATCCGCGTGAAGGGAGGATACCTCGCCGTAGTCCTGCCAGGCGCAGCCCTTGCCAGCACTATAACCACAAAACTCTTCTGGTACGTCTTTTCCTGCATAGTTTTTCCTCGGCTGCGTGGAGAAGAAGCTTCGTGCGTCGCTGGCGATCCCAGCCTGGCCATCGTCGAGCAGTATCCTCCCTCCTAGCAAGTAAAGGTTATCGGATGAGAAACTACTGCATCGCCAAGAGTTGTACGTACCATGGTGGTGGTTGGGCTCATACGTGTGGAGTTGTTGTCGATCATCTCCTCTGGAAAGTACAAGGAGCACCACACAGAGAGACGCCAAGAGCAGCAGGCCGAGGATGGATGAGGCAGCACTTGCCCCCATACCGCCAAAGCTGCGCCTCCACCCTCGCGATGGTTCTCTCCGCCTGTTCGTGGGGATGATATGCGTTGAGGTGCCCGACAGGCGAGGAGGCCCTCTCCTTCGATCTAACATGTTGGTGATAGCAGTTGGTGGTTGTCTTTGAACCGTTTGAACCACCTCTCTTTTTCGCGCGTTGTCAGGGGCCTCGCGCATGAAACGACGTTTGGCCGTTTCCCGCAACCCGTTCCCTTATTTACATATTTAAAAACGAATAAAAACCAAAAAATACAACCTGGCAACAACATGGCCCGTGCGCGCCCCTACCAGCCCATGAGAGACCGCACCTGGCCAAGCAAAAAGGACGCGAGTTTCCGCTGGCCAACGATGTTGCGGTGATCGAGGCAGCCGTAGTCGGCAGGGTAGGCCAAAAGCGCGGTAGGTATCACCACGTAGAAGATGCGCGCCCGAGTTTGGCGCAACAGCAGCTGCTTGACCGCTTGCTGCACGCGAGGGCACGGTGCGCGATCGTTGTCGGTTGTGCCGCCGCACAGGGCAATCATGGTCAGTGGGGCTCCCGATGCTGTCGTCGAGCGGTAGGACGACAGGATCGTCTCCGCCATGTGCACGTAGCCGTTTATGAACTGCTCATCAGACGGGTAAGGCCACGCGTAGTAGTCGTTGGTGCCGAGCAGGAGGACAACGAGGTCCGGCACCCAGAGGGTAAAGTTACAGCTGCTGGCCGAGTCGGTGGCAATTGCACGAGGCCAATAGAGGGGCATGGGGTCGTCGCTCGTGTCGAAGAGGTCCAGTGCATTCTTGACGACGCCCTTACCTGACCAGGCCTCGATGTGGTAGTCGGCGCCCAGCCACCGGCTCACCGTCGCAGCATAGCCCTCCCAGCAGTTCTCGTATGACTCTAGACCCCACAAACACGTCCACGAGTCTGCCCCCTCGATGCCGAAGCCATTGCTGTCGCTGTCGCTGAAGAACTCGATTCGTCGCCGCGCCGTGGCCGGTGGGGACACTTGAAGGGCACTGGTGTGCTGAGCACGGGCGGTGCCCTCTGCTGCCACGTTCTTGGTGTACACTGCGAAGCCGTAGAGCCGTAAACGCGACAGCGGAAGGAGGCCCTGGAGCGCAAAGTAGGAGGCCTCGGTGACCTTGACCAAGGACACGTTGAGCGAGTGAGTTGCGTTGCCCTTCGGCTCGGGCAGCTGATACTCACGTAGCTGATCATCCGTGAGGAGCTTGTTTCCTCCAGCGCTGCCTGCCGCCACCTGCTGGTCGTTGTAGAAGACGAGGAAGTCGTTGTGGCCGCCCTCCATCACCACGCCTACTCCAACAATGGTAGTGCCGGTAGCAGCAGTGATGGAGACGTTGAAAGTCACGCAGGGCCAGTCAGCCAGCACTACAGGGACTCCGCCCTGGCCGGTGCTCCACTCGTATCGGCCAGCGCCAATCCAAATATTGCCTTTGGGCTCCACAGGCACGTACACCCGCTCACCCCACACAAACGTGGTAGTGAAGAAGATGACAAGGAGCAGCAGAAGTGGGCCCTTCATCTTCTTTCTTTGATTGAATAAACTTTTCTTTTTAAATTTTCTCAGCTGGCGTGCAACGCGCAATTTTATAAAATTTTTCGGCGCCATTTCCACACTGCAGGAGCGAAACAAGATGTGGCTGTGGGTGGGCCTAGTCATGGCGGCGGCTTCCGTCGCTGTAGCCCTTTTCTTTTCCCTCAAGAAGCGAAATGAGCTGGAGCAAGAAAGTCGAGCAGTCGCAACGCCGGTGCTGGGCTCAGAGCAGTGGGCAGGCAAGAGAGTTTGCGTCGTGGTGAACCCCATAGGTGGCGCAGGACACGGCAAGCGCGTCGTTGAGCGTGTGCTCAAG
>NAVB01001446.1:0-10982 GCA_002179805.1 Acanthamoeba lenticulata | reverse complement strand
CAAATGAGTTGGCGTTGAGCGCCCAAAGACCGCCGATGTAGCCTCCGAGCACATGCGGCCAAGCGGAAGTAGGCTTGGCCACGCGCAGATTGACGCCAACGTGCTTGAACCCGAGGAAGCCCGGCGCCACCATGGTCACGATGTCGACGTCGTTTTCCGCCACACGGAGGGTGCGCGCGCCGAGGAGCTCGTTGAAGAAGCTGGCCGCCGTGGCACTGAGGGCGCGGGGCGAGCCGAAAGTAATCATCCGCATACGCGAGATGAAATCGTTGGCCTGTTCGGTGGCCTCGAGCCGGATTAAATTGATGAGCTTGAGAGCAGCCAGGGTAGCGAGGGCACCGCCAAGGCTGTGGCCAGTGAGGGTGAAATCGAAATCGGCCAGCTGGCAGCCACGTTGGGCAGCCAGGTCACGAAGGTGGGTCTCGACAAGGGGCCACGAATCGAGGAAAGCCAGGGCGAATCCGCGATGAGCAAATGAGTTGGCCGGGAGGAAGTCGAGCGATTTCGGCAGGGTGTTAAGATCGGTGACGAAGAGGTCGTAGCGGTCCTCAGTGCCCCGGTAGGCGAGCGTGACTTGGTTGCCGTGGGCGCGGATGAAGCCAGCCGAAGCATAAGTGTCGAAGGGGATGAAGATCTCCTTGGTGTTGACGTTGTTGGTGGTCTCAAGGCCGCTCTCGTAGGCAAGGGCAGCCTCATGGGCGAAGGCAAGAGTCTCATCTTGAGAGAAGGTGGCCACCTGGTCGAATTCGGGAGCAGCAACGAAGACAAAAGATTCGGCCAAATCTGCTTCCACAACAGGAGTCGCCTGAGGGGAAGGTGTCGTAAGGGCCTCAGCCAGGGTTGAAGGAGTCGAAGGAGTTGTCGTAGTTACGAAGAAGTTGTTGAAGATATTCTTGAGGAAGTTCATGGTGAGGTTGTCTGTAGGTCGTGATGAGTGGGGTTATTGTAGGGTTGCCGGTAGACTGCTGGTGATGTTGCGGTTGTGTAGGTTGGTATCGATACTGACTGAACTGGCGAAAAGAAGAATAAGAGCCAAAAAATCGAAGAGACGTGCCCTTTAGCCATTGGGTGCGGTTGTGCTAAAAGAGGACAGTTGCGCCTGAATGTTTCGTGGTTTGTAACTCAGGGCTGGGCGGGAAAAATCCAGACATGCACACCTCGCCCACCCCGGGTTCTGCTGCATCTGCATCGGGATCCTCACCTCATTGTGCGGTGCGTCGGTCAGCAACCACCACGAGACGTAGGCACTCAACTAGCCCCTTCACCATTGTAAGCGGCCGGCGAGGCGGCACTTGCTCCAACGACTCCGACGCCACGGTTGGCGACAATGCAAGCCACAACTGCCCAGCGCTCGTCCTGTTGATACCGAAGTTCTTCAAAGAACAGACGGTTACAATGCTCATAGATTTATTGTGTGCCATCACTACATGTTGGACAACCACGCCTTCTCGCTAACCCAGTTGGCGAGGTCGCTGCGACTGGGGTGGCCTGAGGAGCGGCGAACCTCGTTGGCACGCACAAAGTTGAGAATAACCGGCCACTGCGTTGAGCCCGCTTCTGTGCTGACGCCCAGTTGCTTGGCCAGCTCAGGGTGGGCTTGCACGTCGAGCAGGCGCAGGAAGCATCTCCCTGATGTTCTGTGCACTTCGTGCTTTAGGGTCGCCTCCCACGCCGCGTGCGAAGCCCGCTCGCTCCTAACCAAGAGTGATCTCGTGTCAGTTCAGCGCTAACATTGCTCACACGATAGGCTGGTTACCCTGGCACGCAGTAGATGAAGACGGGAGCATTGCTGCGGCCTTTGTCAAGAACGAGGTCATAAAAATTGAGACTCGTGAGGTCTTCCACTTCAGCTGCCTCCGGCTCAGCAGCTCCACTGGTGGCCCGAGGCGGGCACGTTGTAGTGTTGGCTTCGTCGACCGACTACGCTCAACGCCCCTTTACCCAGAAGCAAGGAAGAGGTTCGTAGAGGCAAGAAAGAGGCACCACTAAGCAGGTCCGTGGAGTAGGAAGCGGCGGCAAAGGAGGGAAGGGCAGTGACGCGCTTGCCCTCAAGCGTGGTCTCAGAACTCGTGCAATGACAAGAATCAAGCCTGGAGGGCCCGTACCTCGAAACAAAGTGCAAGTTGTTGAACGAGTTCTGTGCATGTAGCGAGTTGCTTCTTCAAAACACTTGCGCGGCCAAGTACCCGAGCGCTGGCCACAGACGCCAAGACCGTGTGAATTTCGGCCACCACGCCCAGAGACCTTCCTTCTTGCGGACGCCAAGAGACCTTTTTTCTGGTGACGTCGACCCAGAGCTGACCCGGCTGCCGCCCTGCAAAAGCTCATCGCAAAGCATGGCTACGAAGAGGTGTTCAGGCGCCACGGACCCACTGCACGCCGCCTCTACCGCGCCTCGAACTTGTGGGCGCTTGCCCACGAATGTGGCATGCGTGGACGAGTTACGCCACCAATCTTCCGCAGATGGGGAATCGAATTTACATTCTCCATCGTGTCCACCATTTTGGGGCTGAGTCGATGCGGTGCTTCTTCCGGGCATTGCTGCTAGATATGGAGAACGCCTGCCCGCTCAAGTACACACCCTGCAACCCTCACCCAATCGAGGGCCCAGATTCGACAGGGGTGCTCTTCGCTCCGCCTTTGAGATGGCCAAGGATGAGCTCCACCGGCCCAGCGCCAGGCTTGACGAATTCCAGCTCACCTACGCTCTATTCTCTCTTTCTGTGCAAGTACGACCTCCCCAAGAACCACAACTACTTATCTTCTGACCCATCAGATGGCCGTGCTGCTGGGCCACTATCTTTTCACAAGGGAGCACAGAGCAGATCATCGACACGCTGGACGGTGCCATTGAGCAGCTGATGCGGATCCGGCAGATGGCCCGCCCAAGCTGCCACCCGAGTGCGACGTCTGGCTCTACGAAGCTGTTGAAGGGAGGACGCCGGGCTTGAGTCCGCCTCGAGGGCCTTGGCCGCCGAGCCGCGCCACTACGCGTCGGTCTTTGATGACCAAGTGCTCGTGTTCATCATGATACGCAGGGCCATCTGCACGATGCGCCGCCTGGACGGTCCCGTCAGGGTCGTGAATAAGAAGCCGATCCTCAAGGAGGTGATGGCCCTGGGCGAGGAGATGACCCGGCTGGTGCCCAACAGCCACATGGGCTGGCACTGCCGTGGGCCGCCGAGGAGTTTGGGGCTACGACGGTGCCATCAAGGCCACCGCCGAGGACGACAAGGAGCATAAGGTGATGTTCCTCTACCGCTACATCTACTGCATCATGCGGTGTGGCCACTTCCGGATGGGCGACCCACGTAAGCGCTACGCCGAGGCGCGCCAGCTCGAGAAGGACATTCGGCCGCTGGGCTTGCGCCATCACTCGGACGAAAAGGCGTCGGTTAAGCACATCTCAAGTCAACGCCCGTGAGTGAGGACTCTCAAGACGCCACACAGCGGACCATAACACAAACACGATAACACCTGCTCTACTCCTCTTGTCGCTCTTACTCTCCTCGGCCGCCTCAGCTCCTCTGGCCTTCGAACCAGAGCCTCTCCTACTCCTCTGGGGGGTACCAGCGCAATGTGGCCGAGATGGAGCACGAGGCGCAGCTTCGTGGCCGGCGCTTGGTCATGCACAAGGACATGCCGCGCGGGGTCACTGAGTTTGTCTGCATCGGGTGCAACAACACGTTCCACAGCGGGCCAACAACAAAATACATTTAAGCCTGAACCGGCCCGCCTGGCCGCTACGAGGAGAGGAAAACTTGGCCCCTTCACGTGAGGAGGGGAGGGGGTAGTAAAAACAACAACAATCCTCATCAGCTCCACATGCACACGGTACAGTCCTTGCCACCGCTCCACAGGTAAGTGTGCGTGCTCTGAGCGCCCGTCACGACGTCGACCTCCAGCACGGGCACTTGGACCACGCTCGTGATGCTGTCCTGGTGGTGTCGCGCCAGGTTCTTCGCGAATTGGTGCGCCTGCGCAGGCACATGAAGGACGACGGAGAGATCAGCACCACAGCACGAAACAAGTGTATGTTGTTTAGAGATGACACGGGTGGGGTTGGGGAAAAGGCACGAACCTGCGCGTTCCACAGGAAGACCTGCTTGTCCCATCCGCAGCTCCACACGCTCGTGCCATTTGTACAAAGGTTGACCACTTCGCCGTTGTGGCCCTCCAGCGTTGCCACGCAATCACCGCCCCTCTGCGTCGTAGATCACCCAGGGAGTGGTGAGCGTCGTGGTCGCATGCGTGTGTGGCAAGAGCGGGGCAGTACCTCCTGCGGGTTCCAGATTTTGATGAGGGTGTTGGTCGAACCCGACCAGATCTCCTTGCCCACGGAGATCATCGTCTTGACTTCACCCCTAAAGTCCAGGTAGCCCTTGCACACTTGCGTCTGCAAAATCGATGGCCACATGATCACCACCAAGTCAGGTTCAGCCTTTGCTTGCGAACATACACGAAGTAGAGGAGAGGGGCAGGCCGCGTCAAAGGACGTACGTAGGGGTCGAAGCAGAGGATGATGGGGTCCGAGGCCACCCACACGTGGTTGGAGTGGTAGACCATGGCCAGCGGGACGGGCATCGTCAGCAGGTCCGGCAGCTGCGGCGGCGGACTCAGCTTGAACGTCTTCTTCAGCTTCTTGTTCTGTAGTTGTCGTCCATCATGATGGTCAAAGAGAACTTGGTTAAAAAGAAAGAAGATAAAGAACAGAAATTGAAGTGGCACGTACGACGGCGTCCCAGACGTGGATGCAGCCGGTCTCAAAGAGGCGGGCAGTGGACTTTTTGTTGATCTCGCGCGTGCCGCCCCACACGTGGGAGTGGGCCTTGGTGTCGCCGCGCGGGCCGGGCACCTCAATCAGGCAGTACACGCGGTCCTGCGTGCGCGCGTCGGCCAAGTACTCGCCTTCGGCGCTCCACACCTTGACCGCGTTGCTCAGCCCGCACGACCACACCTCCTTGTTGGACACCACCAGCAGTCGCGTCACACTCTTGTCGTGCATCTGCAGCTCCTTCACCAGCGCTCCCGACTGCACCGTGGCGACACGTCAGCACATGACCATTCCTATTTAAAAAATATCATTGAGTAATAAACGTACGCGAGCGTCCCAGATTTGGGTCTTGCCGTCCTCGGTGCCGGTCCACACGCGGCCGGCCAGGAAGACCATGCTCGTCACGGGCGCCGACACCGGGCCCAGCGACCGGACGTAGGTGCAGCCCTGCACGTCGTCGTACTGCTGCAGCTCGGTCTGCGCCTGTGCAGACGCCGAAACCCTGCACACACGGTTTCGGTGAGTCAAGAAGGGACGGACCAATAAGGAGTTAGATGGGAGGTAGTACCCGTCGCCGGCGGACTGGGCCGAGTCGGGCGTGGCCAGGGCGCCGGGCTCGGCGCCAGGGCGCGAGACGACGCCAGAGCCGACGGACGAGGAGGAAGCGAACGAGGCCGAGGAGGGCAGCGTCGGCTGCGGCCTGTTCTGTGCACGCGCTCCGATGCCCACTGGTCGCAGCGGATCCACTGCTTTGCCGGCCTTGTTGGGCATGATGGTCTGGATGGAGCGGGGCGGTTCGCGCTCCTTGCCCTTGTTGAGCGCGTCGAGCGAGTTCTTGGCGGGAGCGGGCGCCACCGACGCGAGCGGGCGCGCGGCCTGCCGATACTTCATGGACGGCATCGAGTGGGTCACGCGCGCCGGTTCCGACGTCGACGCCGGCGCCTCCGGCTCGGCTGCAATGATGAAGCAGTGCGCGAGCGTGATGAGACAATGAAGTGAAAAAACGAAAGCGAAAAACAAAGCCAAAGCGAAGCGGGGAGTGGCGAACCAGAGATGGTGGGGATCTCCAGGACGGGCAGGGTGGCGCCCGTTGGCGGCAGGCGAGTGCGGGTCATCTCGTCCAGCTCGGCGCATACCTCCGTGAACGAAGGCCGGTCGGTCGCCGCGCCGGCCCAGCATCGCTCGATCAGCGACGCAAACTCGGGACACGTCGCGTAGCAATCGTCTGTCCGTCCGGGAGGAGACCATGAGTTGATGCGTGTGCGCGTGGTGACGGCCAGGGAAAAAGAAGCTGGTACCAGGAATCTTGGGCCGTTCGCCGTTGAGAACGGCGTCCTCGATGGCCGAAAGGAAGGTGATGTGGCCCAGGAAGTCCTCACGGGCCACAAGCTCCCACAGGATGACACCGTAGGAGTAGACGTCGACCTTTTCGTCGTAGCCCTCTCGCCGCATCAGCTCGGGCGCCAGCCACACGGGGTTGTCGACAGCCTTGGAGCCTGTGATGATGACGGCGCCACAGAATTGCTTAAGCCTCACAGCGCTACTGTGCCACCAGCTTTAGCGGGCGACGTACTGAGCTGGGGCGCCAACATGAGTGATCGCGAGAGACCAAAATCGGCGACCTTGGCCACCACCGACGGATAGCCGGCCTCCGTCAGCTGCACTGTCAGCTGCAAGCGGTTGTTCACAGAGGCAAAGACATAAAGAGCGTCAGCCCACACACTAGTCATGAGGGAGTAGAGGCGCAGGGTCTAGAGGTAGTACCAGAACGTTGGGGGACTTGAGATCACGGTGGATGAGCGGCGGGCGGAAATTGTGCATGAAGCGCATGCCCTGCGCGATGTCGCGGGCCAGTTTGAGGACGACAGCCCAGTTGAGGCACTTTTCCTTATCGTGGATGTAGTCGTAGAGCGAGCCCATGGAGCAGAACTCGAGAAGCATGCAGAACGGGCTCATGCACAGCCCACGCACGCCCATGATGTTCGGGTGCACCATGTCGCTGCATCCCGATGACCATCGTCAACATCAACAACGTCAACGACATCATGCGGGACGGAGAGACGAACCTCATGAGGAGGACCTCGGCGCGGAACTCCTTGAACACGTCGAGCGGGTTGACGGCGTCTTCAAAGTCAAAGCCCAGCGACTCGGCCGTGCTGCTCGTGTCGAGTGTGAGCTGCTTGAGGGCGATGATTTCGTCGTTCCACACCGCCTTGTAGACCTTGGCGAAGCCACCCTCGCCAATCTGCTTGACCACCTTGATATCGTTGTACTCCACCCGCGCGCCGTTGAACTCGGAGAGCGCCACATCAGGCGCCAGAGCCGAGACCAGCACGTCCTTGATGCCGCGGCACTTGACTTGAGTCTGTCCGGCTGTCACGGCCTGCTCAACCAGCGGCAGCGGGAACTGGTACAGGTCCGGGCTTTGCTCTGCACAGCAACACAACAACATGAGCCATTTGAGCAGAATGACATCAGGCCGATGTGCGTGCAAGCTAGAAGGATACCCTTGATACAGTGGACGCAGGGCACGGTGGCCTCGAACTTGACGCGCAGCCAGTCGAGGACCAGCGTGTCGATGTTCTGCACCAGACGCGTGAGATGGCGGGCCGGCTTGGGACCTCGTACCCACAGCTCGAGACACCAGGGCATGGTCTTGTGCCGCGGGTTCTTGCGGATGCTCAGCTTGACCCGCTCCGTGTCCTTTGACAGGACAATACCTGGTACATACGACGCACACGCGTAATGTGAGCACGATGCGGCTCCCGGGCCGTCCAGTCCAGTCTGGGGGCGGAGGGTACGTACCCTGCTTCCAGTAGAGCAGCGGCGTGAAGGAGTTCGAGACCATGAATCGGACGATGAGCCGCGAAAAGAAGCCCAGCGGCACAAACTCAAAGTTGTAGACGCGTCCGGCCTGTGGCGCAGCGCGATAAGGCGGTCAGTCCTGGCCAAGCTGCTTGACAAGGGGTGGCCTGACAAGGGCGGGACTGGTTTCGAACCTGGGGGATGTGCTCAAACTCGGGCCAGTGCTCGCCAAAGAGGGTATCATCGGGCAGGCGGTCGGGCAGAAGGCATGGGATGAGGATCTTGTCGGCATTGTCGACGTGGAGGCGGCACATGACCTGGAACTTTTCCAGCATGGCCACCAGCTTGTTGTGCAGATGCGTCGGGTGGGTTGGGGGCTTCCACAGCTGCGGCAGGTCCGAGCAGTTCAGGATGCCGTCCTGCAACGCGAGATCAACACAACGTTGAGACCTGCCTGTCAGCCACAGTAACTTCGGAATTTGCTATGTGCCCAAGCGAGAAGCGCACACCTTGATGAAGCCAAACTTGAGGGACACCACCGTGGCAAAGGTCTTGGTGATCCACTGCGGATCGACGATGACCACGTCCTGCAGCTCCTTATCATTGAACCACAGCAGCGAGCCCTGTGTGGGAGGTACGTCATGCGTTAGCGCACTCAACGCCAAAAGCGGAGAATAGCGCATATTTGGGGGAGATGAGGGCTCTATGTACGAGATCGTTGAGGAACTTGGTGGCGAGCGTGATGGACTCCTCGGGGATCTTGGCCTCGAGGGTCATGCGCTTGTAGTCGTACCACGGGAGCAGCGGTGGGTTGAGCGTCTGTCGGGCGCCTGCATCACCATCACCGTCACCAGCGTTCAGCCAATCGAGGCCAACGACCACAAAAAAACGTGCACGAGCGGCTAATCATGGTTGCGGTACCGCCGATCTTCTCCTCCAAGCTGAGGAAGGCGAGAGGGATCGTATCGGGCATGTAGGGCTGCGCCAGCGCCAGATCGACGATCTGATTCTTGAGCTCCATCAGGCCCTGTCGTAACACACATATATGCGGTGAGCGCCATGGCCAAAAAGGCGATCGATTTTTAGGACATGAGAGCTGAGGTAGGTGCGCGAACCTTCTGGGTCTCGTTGGAGATGGCAAAGTGAGCCTGGATGTGGAGCCTGTAGAGATGGCCATACTTGCGCTTGATGGAGTCAAAGTAGTGGTCGACGTACTCCTTGGTGCAGGCGCGGTCTTCGGCGTGCGTGCCCACTAGGATGACTGGCGCGTTCTCCGTGCGAGAGCCGATAGACTGAAGCCAGTACTCGATCTGGGACTCCTCCTCGGACTCGAGCAGGTTGAAGATGAGGAGGTAAATCGCGCGCGTCGAAAGGAAGAATCCGTGCGTCGCATAGTACACCTCCTGGCCGGCAAAGTCCCAGCAGGAGAAATTGATGGACTTGTCCTTGTACTTGTCCTGGTTGGGATGCTTCACATTCCACATGCGGATGTCGATACCTGATTGGTCGGCGAGAGAGATTAATGAAAGTAGCCGGTCAAGCCAATCATAGTGGAAGTTGGGAGAACGTGGCGTACCGTCGGTGGCCAAGTTCTGGTTCTTGGCGCGCGGCTGGACGGGAGCGACGCTGCCCGAGGCGGTGCTAAGGGCCTTCTCCTCCTTGGTGGTGCGGGCAAGGTTGCCCATGAGGGTGGTCTTGCCCACGTTGCCGTTGCCGACGAACATGAGCTTCATGCGGAAGACCTCCTCGGAGCCCTCGTTCTGGCGCTTGATGAACTCAAGCGTGTCGTAGCCGCCCGAGTTGATGATGCTCTTGAAGCGCGAGCCCATGCAGCTGAGCTGCGAAAGAGGGTTGTCACGAATGTCGAGCTCTTCGAGGGCCTTCATGCCACCGAGCGCGAAGCGCGGGATGTTGTCGAGCTTGTTGGCCGCCAGCAGCAGACGTCGCAGGCGCGGCAGATTGGCAATGGCCAGCGGCAGCTCGACGAGCGCGTTATTGCTCAGGTCGAGCACCTCGAGGTTGGGCAGCTCACCAATCTCCACCGGGAGCCGTGTAATGTAGTTCTCCTGCAAGAGCAGCTCTTCGAGCTTCTTGAGCGTCCCGATCTCCTTGGGGATCTCCTTCAGTAGGTTCTTGGAGAAGTCGACCACCCGCAGCAACGGGAATCGATCGATGATGTGCGGATTGATGAACTTTTGCTCCCGCCGCGGCAGCTCCAGGCAATCCGACTTACCCTCCAACAGCTGCGCGCCCACCGTGCGAGTGAGAAGCGAGAGCTAACCAATCAAAAAGAAACTGCCAGGCCAAAGTGGAGTAGGAAGCCGTACAAGCTGGAAGCCAGCATTAGAGTCAAGGAGATTCTCGATCTCTTCACGCATGCCGGGTGTGATGGCGTCAAGCTGCGCGTTGCCCAGCCCAAGCTCGCCGAGCTCAATCGTCTGCATGCAGGCGGTGGGGTTGTTGAGTCTGCTATCTATGCGAACAGCAGGAGGAACGCGCGCGTATATCAGGCGTGAGGTGAAGTGGTACACTGTACCTCTTCGTCCATTTCAAGCTCCGTGATGAAGACGTTGTTGTTAAGGCAGTTGATCAAGTGTCGCGTGCCCTTGCGCGTGAGGCCGTTGAACCTGATGTCGAACGATCGGATGGTCTTGTTCTTTTCCAGCATCTTCGCCAAATGCACCACACCTTTGGTTTGGGGGGGGGGGCGTTTAGGGTTGGATCTCGATGCAGTTTATACTGGTGCAGGAGGAAGAGAGTGCAGCGCACCTTCATCACCAATCGTGTTGTGTTTCAAATTGACCGTCGTAACGGTGCGGTTGGTCGTTAGCACCTCGGCCAGGTCCTCTGCAGCCCATTTGTCGAGGTAGTGATTCTCGAGGTCAAGCTCAGTGTCTTGTTTGTTGTTCTGGCGCAGATTGTCCAGGAGGATTTGGAACTCCTTCTCCTTGAACTTAGCAGGCCTTCGCCCCTTCTTCGTCTTGCCGCCGATGACCGTCCCGCCCATGCCTGACTTGGTACGCGTGAGCTTAGGGGTGCCTTGCCCAGAGATGGTGCTGCGCTTGTCGACGCTCGATTGAGAAGACGCGAGACCAGAACGCGGTGATTCAAGGCTCGATTCGCTGCTGCCGAGCAGCGGGCTCGAGCCTTGCTTGGAAATGCCATGCAGATTATCCTGCGATGAATGCCGCAAGGCGGTGCCTGACTTTTTGGCCTCCTTCTCCTCCTTTTCGCGTCGTTTCTTGGCCTCCTTCTCCTCTTTCTCCTTCTTCTTCAGCTCCTCCTTCTTGCGCTTCTCCTCTTCCTTCTTTTTCTTTTCATCTTCCTTCTTCCTTTGCTTAAGAGCCTTCTTCTCTTCTTTCGTGAGCTTGCGGGTGTCCTTCGAAGGCAGCCCGTCGATTGG
>NAVB01001445.1:0-12350 GCA_002179805.1 Acanthamoeba lenticulata | reverse complement strand
AATGCGCAACGATGGCGCTTGAGTGCAGTGGATGTGATCACTCCGGGGCAGTACACGGAGGAGGATATTCAAGAGGCTGAGGAGAATGCTGAGAAGATCCGTCTCCTCTACGCGCCTCCTCAGGTTGAAGCACCCGAGGGCGAAAACGGAAGGATGGACAAGTTGAAAAAAAAACTGCTGAGGAAGGACCGAGAAGTGGGCGGCAAGGAGCGCAGCCTCCCTGCGCGGCCCTCGTGGTTCGCGCAGGTGTGGTACTTGTTCCTGCGGTCCATGCAGAACGTCCTGCGGGCGCGCATGATCCTGCTCGCGCAGCTCATCCAGACCGTCCTCTTTGGCGTCCTCATCGGCACAGTCTTCCTCCAAATCGGCACCAACCAGGCCGGCCAGAAGAAGCGTCTGCCCCTGCTCTTCTTCGTCTCCATCAACCAAGGCTTCTTCAGCGCTCTCATCCTCATCAATTCTTGTACGCCCGCCAAGCCATCGCGTCGCGAAATGTTGGATTTGGTTTGCTGACCTCGCCTCACCAGTCCCATCGGAGCGCCTCATCGTGTTACGTGAACGAGCGGCCGGCACGTACTACGCGTCGGCCTACTACGTGGCGAAGATGTCGGCCGAGGTCCTCGTGCAGATGGTCTTCCCACTCCTGTTTTCCATCATCGTCTACTTCCTCGTCGGCCTGCAGGTGCGTTTGATGCTGCTGCTGGCCAATGTGGTAGCCCACCGGGCTGACCAGGACGGGTGCGACACAGACGGACGCGGGCAAGTTCTTCATCTTCGTGGTCTTCATGGAGCTGTGCTCGCTTACCGCCACGGCGCTGGCCCTCGTGGTTTCGACCTTCTGCCGCACGGTCACGTTGTCCATCACCATCCTGCCGCTGATCCTCGAGGTTCAGGCCTTCCCTCGCTCGCTCTCTGCGCTCTTTGCTCGTCGGGCTCACGTGAGTCGCGGACGGACAGATTTGCCGTCTGTATGGCAGCTACTACCTGTCGCCCAAGAACCTGCCGGGCTACTTTGCCTGGCTAGACGCGCTCAGCTTCGTCAAGTACACCTACACGGGCATTGCTCTCAACGAGCTTCAAGGTATGCTGCTGCTGTGCTGATGGGAGAGTCTGATGACAATGATGAGTTGACACTTGCTCGGCTTGCTCAGGACTCACGCTTCACTGCGACCCGGGCGAGTTGGTGAACGGCTCGTGCCCGCTTACCTCGGGCCAGCAGGTCATCGACCAGGAGGGCCTCGACTACATCACCATCTGGGGCGCCGCGCTGGTTCTCCTGGCGATGATCATATTCTACTTTGTCCTCGCCTTTGTAGGTCTGCGCTGGATCAAGGGCTGAGAGCCAAAGCACAATGACAACTCTCGTTTTGTTTTGATTGTTTTCTGTAAAGCAACTCTCCCGTTCAACTTGCTGGGGAGTAGAGTGCATCTTCTAGTCGTGTCGACAGAGATTACGCAACAAAATCTCGTTGTTTACGGTTCTGGCGACCAGTTTGTATTCCAACGGGAGTGATGAGGTCTGCATTGAAGGAAGGACTTTCGCACGCAGGGTGCGGTCTCGCCCGAACGCGCCACGTGCCTGCCGGTACGCGTGAGGCGTGAGCAAAGTGTGCAGGAGGCAATCTTGCTGATTAATCGGCAGGCCATTTCATTCGCAGCGCAATCCGTGGCAAAGCACAGCAGCCCCTCAAGCCCAAGTTTGATGTGCTCACTTCGCACAGATCCGTCTTGGAATATACGCTCGGTTGTGTTCTTGGTCTCGGTACGTTTGCCACTGCACCCCGCCGCACGCGGCCAGCCCGCTCAACCTTAATGCGTGGTGGGGCGCTGAACAGCGAGCGGTTACATCATCTGGGGCAAGGAAGTCGAGAAGAAGGCTGAGATCATCAAGCAGCTCAAGGATTCTAGAGAGATTGACATGACCAAGCTGCGGGCCCTCGATAGCCCTTCCTCAAGTCAGTATAACCCTGACTGCTTAGCTAGCACGGGCCGCAGCTCACCTTGCCGCTCGCCCGCGCACATACAGAGAGCCAAGTGTACACGGTTGTACTCACTGGTGGCCCCTGCGGCGGCAAGTCCACCGCACTGGCCACCCTCACGAAGCACTTCCGCGCCAAGGGCTATGAGGTCTATTGCGTGCCCGAAGTGCCCACCCTCGTCTTCACTGGTGCGCGGCCGTCCTTCGCCACCGTCATAGCTATGGCGGTGATGATGACGTTGCTCACCAACCGATTGGTGGTGGTGTTCTGGGCTTGCACAGCGGGCGTGCCCAACATCTCCACGATGAACGAGGCGCAGCTGATGGCCTTTGAGCGACAGGTCCTCACGACGCAGGTGCAGCTCGAGGAGACGATGAAGAAGATCGCTTCAGCCATGAACAAGCCCACCGTCATCCTTCTGGACAGGGTACTGCCATCGCCTTTGCCCATCAATATGGGACGACGACACTACAACATGTTGATGCTTGCTTGGCTGTTGTGTGACAGGCGACGCTGGACATCTCGGCGTACCTGCCCCACGCCTTCTGGAAGCAACTGCTGCAGGACATGGACCTCACGGAGAAGCAGTTGCGGGACAGATACACGGCCGTCGTGCACCTGGTCTGTCGTCCTGCTCTTCGCCTCGCCGCTTGGCTTTGCTTGCCTTTCACACGCTCACCGTGGCCAACCAACAGGTGACTGCGGCCAATGGCGCCGAGAGCTACTACACGACGACCAACAACGCCGCGAGGACCGAGGGGGTCGAGCAGGCCCGCGAGCTCGACGAGAAGGTACCTAAGAAACACGCCACTCCGCCTGGCAGGCCGCTTACACTCCCGTGCGGCAACAGGTGAGGCAGGCGTGGATCGCGCACACGCGCACGTTCGTGGCCGACAACTCGACCGACTTTGCAGGCAAGATGCAGAGGGTGTGCTCTTATCTCGATGACCTCATTGCCGCCCAAGCGCAACCCACGAAGGAGGCTGTTGAGGTCAAGTGATGGAGGCTAATCCTTTAAAGATAAATTGCAAATAAATGGAATTTAAAAAACTTATTTTACTAAAAACAACAATAGCAGCATGTCGGGTGAGGAGGAAGCTGCTATCGGCGACGTGTTGGTACTGGCCTGTGGCGGCACCATTGGACAGAGGGCAGTGGAAGGCAAGATGGCCGTCGTGGTCTCCGCGTCGGACCTGCTCGCTCCGGTCCTCGCGCACGCCCCCTCCATGGCAGCGCTCCGCCACGCCCCCTCTCCGCCTCCTGGGCCAGGCGAAGCGGCCTCGGCGGTGTCGATGGAGGGGCCGAACCAACAACAGCTCAAGGTGGACGTCCTGAACGTCGTCGCCCGAAGCGGAGTCTACATGGACTGGGACGGTCTCTTGGGTCTCAGAGACGCCATTGTGGCGCACCGCAGCCGTTACCGCGCCTTTCTCGTCATCTGCGGCACCGACAGCATGGTCTCCTCCACAAACGGCCAAAGCAGCGGTTGTTTTTCTGATGTCTGATGAGTGTTCACCCACAGGAAGAAGTAGCCTTTGCGCTGGACCTGCTCATCGATCCGGCGACCGACGCGCTGAACCGTCCGGTGGTGGTCACCGGCGCCATGAAGCCGCACGACGTGCTGGGCTACGATGGCCACGCCAACATCCGCGATTCTTTGGCTGTTTGCATCGATGCCGGAGCTCAGGGCCTGGTTTGCTCCTCGCTGCCAGCGTGTGGCAGTCCCAACCGTGCACTCATAAGTGAATCGTCACCCTGCAGGGCACGTTGGTGGTGATGAACGACGCGATTCATGCAGCTCGCTACGTGCAAAAGCTCGATTCACAGCTGATCGGAAGCTTCTCCTCCCTGCCGGCCGGGCCGATCGGCCAGATACGCAATGGTCGTCCGCTCTTCTACTGTTCCTCCTTGCCTCCGTTCCCCCATCGACCGGTTGATGCATCGTGGTCGTGCCGAAGCGCTGACTTCCGGATGCGAGACAAGGTCCTCGTGTGGCCCATCGTCTTGGGCAGTGGCAGCTTCCTCATACCCGACTCTCTCCTTCACACGCTCGACGGTGCCGACCGCTCACTTTAAGAGCACATCAACAACGACAATGGTGGGCTGTAGCTCATTGTCGTTCGGGGTGGTACAGGGTTGGTCCTGAGCGGGATGGGCACGGGCACCATCCCAGACTCGTACATTGAACATCTCTCGCCGGTGTGGACGAGCAAGTACGTGTCTCATGCACAAAGTCGTTCCTGTTCTTCTAATTCTTGCTTATGAGCAACTGAACGTGGTCTGCAGGTTGCCAATCGTCATCGTTTCGAGGTGCCCGTTCGGGCAGAACTACGACGACTTCTACTACCGCGGCAGCCTGCGCAAGTACACCGATCGAGGCTTCATCGTGACGGGCTACGAAGACCTCAACCCGCTTCAGGCGCGCCTCAAGCTCATCGTCACCCTCACCTTGCTGGCAGAGCACGTGCCAGGTCGGAGCACATGACGCGGCCCGCAGGGCATACTGCAAGTACGGGAAAGTGATAAAGAAAAGGCAAAGAAAAAGAAAAAGAACCACAAGATGGAGGAGATGGCCGACGTCATTCGGCGGTGCTTAACCTTGTTCGAAGGCCTTGACACAAAGCTGGACAGGGGTCGCACCGAAGCCCTCTTTCGGTCAATGCGGGTGCTGCACTACTTTGTCCAGCAGGACAACGAAAGCCAGGCCGTGCGGTCGCTTGTAGGACAGGCCGGCGCGTTTCGTCACCTCGCACGCGTGCTCGACGTCGCAGCGGCCACCAAGGCCGCCCTCAGCACACGAGCAGACGGAGAAGGAGCTTCTCGTAAGAGTGCGGAACCGCCAAGTAGTGTTGTGGTGGCGGAAGAGGAGCTGGAAGAAGAGGCGGAGCCACCCAGCGAACGAAGGACAGACCCAGCAGCCGAGGCCACACGTGCAAGCAACTCAGAAGATGTAGAAGACGAACCGATGAACGTGGGTGATGAGAAAGAGGAGCTGGAACAGGCGCTGAGCCGCCTGCAGGCGGAGACAGCAGGCACTCTGTGGAGTCTCTGCATTGCTCACCCGACCAACAAGCAAAAGGTGCCGTATGACATCAACCCGCCTGACCCAAGGCATCACCACATGTGTTGAAGCGAGAGACGGCGAGGCGTGCAGGCGGCCGACACTATCCCCGCCTTGGTGGGCTTGATCAGGCATGAAACCTTCGAGCCCACCCTCCGCTACGCTGGTACGCGCTGTCTCGTGTGTATGCTCTCGCCCTGCCTCAATGACTCAAGGCTCGCTCGTGTGGGAGTCCAGCGTCGGCGTTGTGGAGCGTCTGCTACGGTGTGGAGAGCAACCAGCGCCAAGTGCTGGCTCAGGGAGCTGCTCCGCACCTGGTGGCCCTCCTCTCCGCCACAGTGCCCGCGATCAGGCGCTCAGCCACCGGCGCGCTGTGGCATCTCTCGAGCCTGCCCGCAGCCCGTCTGCCCATCAGTACGCGTTCCTCTTCTTCTTGGGCATTTGCGATTTGTATTTGACGTGTCCTCTTTAGTTGAGGCCGGCGGCTTGGCACCGCTTGTCGGCATCCTAGCAGAGCCGGATGTGACGATGGACAGCGAAGACCGCGACGAGCTCACGCTCAACGCATGCTTGGCGCTCGGGAACCTCTCCATGGTCGAGAGTGATCACGCCAGGTATTATTTTATTTTTCATTTTGTTCTTTTTATCTATTTCTTTCACTTTTGCTTGCCAAAAAGGGCAGTGAGACCCAAAATGGACTTCATCAGAACGATCTGATGTTGTTGTGGATTAGGTGATGGTGTGGCCGTTTTTGGTTGTGATGAGATTAGGTAGTGCTTAACTAGTTAACTTGCTCCCCTGCAACACACGATTAGGGAGATGTTGGAACGATCGGGATGCTTGCAACATCTGCGTCGTTGGGTCGAGCAACGAGATTGTAGACGGTGAGGATTGCTCCACTTATGTTCCATTGTCCTCATTAGGTGCACTGACGACCAACCTGACAACCTTCCCTTTTGGTGTGGTTTGTTGCGAGGCTTGCAGATACGCCATGCACAACTTGGTATGGACCACGCTCCGTCCGCTCATCGATCTGCTCGAGGCCCGGCACGAGGAGGTCAACGAGCTCGGCTGCTTCCTCATCGCCTGTCTTTCCCGCACCAATCAACAGACTTCCAAGTTGTTCCACGAAGGTTCCTCCCCACCACCGGTGGCGTGCCACTGCGTGCTCAGTTGTGTTGGGCACGTGATGCGGCATCACAGGCGCCGTGTCCACCCTGGAAAGGCTGGTCCACCGCCAAGAACAGCCCACGGTGCGCCAGCTCGCCCGGATCGCCCTCGTCAATCTCGGCATCAGCGTCCCAGAGTCCAGCAATGCAGCAGCTGGTGCCAGCCACGGCAACCAGGAGCCGCCGTCCCAGGCGGATGATCTGGAACGAGTCTTGACATCGCTCAAGTTGGAGCGCTACCAAGACCTGTTCCGGGCGCATGACGTCTCGGGTGACAACATTGCATTCCTCGAGGAGCGCGACCTGGGCGACCAGGGCCTTGGCCTTCCGCTCGGACCCCGGCGACAACTCTTGGCCTACATTGCGGCCCTGCGCCGTGTCCGTGCTCAGAAAGACGACGACAACGGCGGCGACTCGTCAGCGTCATCACGACCACCACCGCCCTCGTGTCTCTCCAACTCCTTCTTGGCCAGCATGAGGGAGGCGGAGTTGAGCGGAGAAGCCAACACCAACCCGTATGCCTGTCTCATCTGCTGCGACACAGAGCGCAGCGTGTGCTTCGTGCCGTGTGGCCATGTGGTTGCCTGCAAAGTTCGTGTCCCGGCATCCCCTCCATCGAGCCCTGAAACTGTCAGGGACAGAGCTAACCTCTTATCCTTCCCCACGTGGCAGGTGTGTGCGCGCATCCTGGTGGCCCGCGGAGACGTGTGCATCATCTGTCGCGCACCCATCTCGCAGACAGTCATCCCCTTTTACGTGTAAGATCGAAAGGAGAAAAGACATTTCTTTCCTCTTGACCGAATCCTCGACTTGGAAGTGCGCTTCCGCCTTTGCCAAGAAAAGAGCAATTAAAAAAAAGGGAGCTCCGGCACCAGACGAAGACGAAGACGATGGAAGGCGAAAGGTTTGAGGTTACTCCTTTGACAAAGGTCAGTGCGGCAGCTGCTGCCTCCGTACTGCTCATGCTCTGATTCTGCCACACGGCACGCACTACGTAGGTGAAGCGGCTGCCGAAGCGGGCGGTGTACGACAAGGACCAGGTCTATGCTATCCTCGATGAAGCCTTTATCTGCCACGTCGGGTTCAACGTAGACGGCCAGCCGTTTGTCATTCCTACCGGCTTCGGGCGCAAGGGCGAGTGGCTGTACCTTCATGCCAAGGTGCGCCCGGAGCTTTACAGCCTCCTCCTGCGGGCTACGTGTTGTGACCATTTTTTGGTTTTTGGTGGTGTACAGTCTTCTGGCCACATGATCAAGCACATGGCCCAGGGCCATCCGGTGTGCGTCACTGTCACACTGGTATGAACTCTCTTTTCAACGAAGGCAGGGGCATCGCTTACACCACCCTTTGGCAGACGGACGGCATTGTTGTAGCGCGCAGCTTGTTCCACAGCTCTATGAACTACCGCTCGGTGGTCATCTTTGGCAAGGCCGAGGAGATCACGTAACTCCCTCCCTCCCTCCTCACGACGGCTTCTTGTTACGCCTCAGCTGACTTACCTCTCCTTCAGGGACCCCGAGGAGAAGCTGGAAGCCATGAAGATCTTCACGAATCACATCATCCCTGGTTTGGCTCAACCTCCTTCACCCTGCACCAGGGTACGTGGTTGGTGGCTGACACTGCTGTCTGGTCGTGCAGACCGTTGGGAGAACGCGCGCCTGCCCACGCCCGCGGAGATCAAGGCCACGAAGGTGCCCCCACCGCTTTCCGGGCGTGCTTTTACTCTGCTGTGTTGAAGTCAATAACGCGACGTCGCGTCCCTCAGATGGTCAAGATGCACATCAGCGAGGCCTCAGCCAAGGTGAGGAGCGGTCCCCCGCAGGATGACGCCGAGGACCTGACCACCGACTTCTGGTCTGGTGTGATTCCGATCACCACCCAGTACGGCACCCCCACGCCTGACCCGACGCTTAAGCCTGGCGTCCCCGTTCCGGCCAACGTTGCCGATTACCACCGGCCCTCCTCGACGCCCCAGTGAGCCCGAGACCAAATAAAGAAATTTATTTTTCTTGGCGTTTCTCTTCGCAGGCACACATTTTGTTGTTGATCTCAACATTTAGAGGAGATGGCGGGCATGGAGACGATGCGACCGACTAAGCAGATTGTGCAAGTGCTGCGGAAGCACGGACGCATGAACCGCCGCGTGCTTTGGGAACATCTGGTGGAAGAGAAAAGCAGTGCGCCCCTCCCTTTAATTTTCTCCGATGAACTCGCTGAGCTGCGCCGTTTCTCAAAGCAGCCGGCCTTTAGCTATTAGCTATTCTTACGCGGCTCATGTGTTTCATTTCTTGCTTGATTTGTGGTCCGGCAGCGATTTCATCGCGGCTCCAAGCAAAGAAGCTTTTGAGGTGGCTGGTGGAGAGGAATCGCGTGCAACTTCACAAGGTGGGCAAAGACGAGGCCCGAGAACAGGCCAAGGGACGGAAGTGGGAGTACGAAGTGAACGAGATAAACGAGCAAAAGGCAGAGCACAAGACTAAGGCCAAGTACGCCTACCCCAACGCCAAGCAGCAACAGCGGTATGCCGAAGCCAAGGAACGAGGTACGCGATGCACCGCCTTCATGTTGTAGTGCGGTGTGAATGTGTCTCGTCACTGGCCTTGGACGTTCTCACCCTTCTTTCTCGCCTCTGCAGCCGAGCTCCATTGACGACCGCCATCATACAAGCTGAGTGTATATCGTGCGCTTCAGTGGTCAATAGAACTGGATGGGTCCTTTCAAAGTGAGCCAGTTGTAATGCTCGCTGCAACAACATTTACGCTGAGGGCTTTGTCTCCTTTTTATTTTTTATTTTTGTTTTTATTTTTATTTTCTTGCTTTCGTCAGAGGTTTCAAAACACTTCCGAAACTCCAGAATTACAAACGAAATCTGAGAAATGAGTCCAAAGTTGGCGAAAAGATTCGGGAAGTGGAGATGTGCGACACGTGATGGAAACGATGGCGGACCCATCCGATGGGTTTAAAGGGGCTGAATGCTTCGTTGCTCTTCATTACAACACTCACCCTGAAAGCACAACTTAGTCGAGCTCTAGCTGCGCGCGTCACCAGAAGAATGCAGCAATCCGCGTGTCCACTCAAGTCAGTTCATCACATCAGCGTTCCGCGCATGATCAACTTTCAAGGCTTCCCGTTCAACTACCGGCACCACGGCCTCCTGTTGGAATACGAAGATGGCCAACACGAAGTGATCCACTACAGCGGCGATGCTTCTACGCTTGAGGGAGAGGTCCAAACGACGAACTTGCGAGGCTTTCTCAAAGGGTCTCCCGAATCGAGCCTGAACTATCACCGAGATGAGGAGCATCAGGAGCCGCTGAAGCGATTTGATGCCCCCGTTATTGTCGAGCGCGCCCGGAAGCGCCTGGGTGAGCGGCAGTACAACCTGATGACAAACAACTGTGAACACTTCGCGCACGACTGTCTCTACGGCAAGTCGTTCTCGCGACAGGTGGACATGGTCATGAGCCTCTTCGGGGCCTTTATGCAGCAGAGCTTCGCCTCCAACCTTGCTGCTTCCACTTCATCCTCTTCTCGAGCTTCTTCTGCTCCCTCCATCATTCGCGAACGTCCGGACACGGAAGAAGCCGATTGAGGAATGTTATCCCCCATTAGACTTTTGTACAAAGAGGAGAGATGATGTTAAGAGTTGAATCTTTATGCGGGTAGAATACAAACAGCGTAATAAATACATTCGAGCCGAAGCAACAACGGGAAGAGGCTTACACATCAAAGGGTGAGGCGCCCACCATCTGCTTCAGGAAGGCGACGACCTCAGTGATGGCGGGGCGCTTGTGGGCTTTCGGGTGCCAGCAGCGGGTCATCGTACGGCGGTACTCGGCCGGGCAGTTGTCGGGGATATCGGGCCGCTGGTTGTCGAGGACGTGGAGCGAGACGGCCATGAAGTTGAGGCCCTCGTAGGGGATGCGGCGCGTGAGGACCTCCCACATGATGATGCCCAACGAGTAGATGTCGGCCTTCTCCGTGTACTTCTCGCCGCGGATGATCTCCGGCGCGATCCACGACGGCGTGCCGCAGCGGGTCATCGTCGTGTTGGCCTCCTTGACGCGGGCCAGCCCAAAGTCGGCGATCTTGACCGTCCACACGCCGTCGGTCTCGTCGACGAGGATGTTGGAGCACTTGAGGTCGCGGTGGATGATCGACGGCGAGACGGTGTCGTGCAGGTACTGCAGGCCCTGGGCCGTGTGGAGCAGCATGCGCACGCGGTCCGGGAAGCTGAGCTTGCAGGACAAGTTGGAAAGGACGTTGCGCAAGCTGCCGTTCTTCATGTACTCGGTGATGATACACAGGTTGGGCTCCACCACGCAGGCGCCGATGAACGTGATGATGTTGGGGTGCTGGAGGCTGGCCAGGATGCTCATCTCCGACCGGAACTCGAGCGTGCTGCGCTCGTTCATGGTCTGCTTGATGAACCGCTTCACCGCCACCTCCACGTTTTGCCACTTGCCGCGGTACACGACACCATAGGAGCCCGAGCCCAGCGGCTTGTCCTCGTACACGGTCACCTTCGAGTAGTCGATGATCCACGGGCACATGTTTGCCGAGTTGAGCCACGTTGCGGCGTCGCCCTCGAGCAGGCCTTCGCGGCCACGCGCGTGCCCGACATGGCCGGTCGACAGGGAGCCGTCATCGCTCTCGCTCTCGCTGGCCATGTCGTTCTCGCGCACGAAGAAGCGGTATAAGCCGGGCACGCCCATCTCATAGGCCTTGACCTCGGCCTGCTCCGACTCGGCCCGCTGCTCCCGGACGCTCTCCGTGGTGGCGTCAAGCGCGACCTTGTTGTGGCCGCCCGAGTCCTTGCCGTAGTTGATCGACCCGCGCAGCTGCGAAGTGGGCAGCTCGACCTTGCGCAGGAAGACGGTCCTGATCTTGGACGGGTCTTCGTGATCGTGGCGCTTCTTCGCATTCTTGTCATTCTTACTGATCAGACCGGCCTCCAGCAGGCGGCTGCGGAAGGCGGCCGAAATGACGATCTGGCCGGGCTTGGCCACGGAGGCCAGCTTCATGGCGGCGTCGATGGCCGGGCCGCTGTGCTTGACGCCCGCCTTGCGGATGTCCTTGCTGCGCTTGACCACGATCCGCCCGATGTGCACGCCGCAACGCACGCGCGGCCCGCGGAAGACGATCTCACCCGAGACCGGGTCGGCCAGCTCGGCGGCCTGCGGCACGGTGAGCAGCTTCTTGGACCAGGGCGCGCCCAGCAGCTCGCGCTGGAGGTCGAAGCACATGTGGCTCGCGTCCTCGGCCGCATTGAAGAGGACACACATGGCGCCCTCTGAGTTGCCGCGATCGCCGACGGTGGTCTCGAAGCCGCGGTGGCGGCTGGCGATCCCGCGGACGAGCTTGTTGTAGAGGGTCATGGTCTCCACCATCTCCTCGGGAGCCTCCTGCCAGAGGACGTCGGCCGAAGTGAGGTCGAGGAAGACGACAGCGGCGTTATCGTTGTTGTTGAGGAAGGCCTCGTTGCCGGCGGTGGCGTAGCGGCCGACCGGGTTGCCCTCGCTGTCGACCTGGACCTTGTACTTGAAGGCCGGCAGCGGCGCGTCGGCGAGCGAGCCCGAGCCCATCGACGACGAGACGTCGCTCGTGTTGGAGGCCAGCGCCGAGGTGTCGTCCGGCTGGCGGCGGGCCTGGGCCTGGCGGATGTCGGCGTAGGAGGACATCGACGACGAGGACGAGGACGACGAGCCGCCCGACTTGCTGCCGCCGCTGGTGAACTCGCTCGTCGACAACTGCGTCATGATCTCCAGGAAGCTGGGCCGCATGACCGGGTCCTGGTGCCAGCACTGTGTCATCAGGTGGAGGTACTTGAGGTCATTGTCGCACCCGGCGCCCACGCGGGCCATGCTCTGCGTCGCGCTCAGGCCGGTCCGCGAGGACAACGACGGCGAGAAGGAGTCCTCGAGGATGCCCGACGGCATCGACGACAGGTCGTAGCCCTCGGGCAGCGGAGGCCGGTAGTTGTTCCGCAGCACGGCCACGGCGATCGCCGCAGGGGACATGCCCTCGTACGGCTGCTGGCGCGTGAACGCCTCCCACATGACGATGCCATAGCTGTAGGTCTGCGTTTTTGTGTAAAAGAAATTAAAAAAAAAACAAAATTGGGACAAAAAAAAAAAAAAA
>NAVB01001444.1:0-41509 GCA_002179805.1 Acanthamoeba lenticulata | reverse complement strand
AACCCTAACCCTAACCCTAACCCTAACCCTAAACCCTAACCCTAACCCTAACCCTAAACCCTAACCCTAACCCTAACCCTAACCCTAACCCTAAGATCTGGTCCAATGGCCCCAACAAGGGCAAGACCTACTTTGGCTGTCCCAATTGGGAATTTGGGACGCGCTCGGGTGGTTGTGGGGCGTTCTTCGTGTTGGAATAAATAGAGGACCAGTCCATTTCTCTTCCAAGGCAATGAGCATCGACTCGCTCCCAAACGAGATTCTCCTCAACATCGCAAGACATCTGCCCTGCTCTGACATACACTCTCGATTTGGCTCCGTCTGTCGGATGTGGTGTGGGATTGTGCTGGACGCCAGCCAAGTGTGTCGTTCGCAGGACGATGCCATCATTCTGGATCATCCACAATGCCTCAGCGCTGAGCAGGAATACGATGTCCCCCGCCTGATTGAACGCGGAGTGATCAACTGTCTGAGATTCGCTTACGCTCGCGGCGCACACATCAACGATTTTCAACTCTACCAGATGGTGCATCTTGGCAGGACCGACATGCTCCAACTTGCCCTCAGCTACCACAGAGACGGCGAGCGCCTTTGCCATTGAGTTCCAATACTGGTGGCGGGCAATGGCCACCTGGACACGCTAAAGTGGCTGATCGCGAGAGGTTTCCGATGTACTGAGAAGGTGTCCAGAATCGCGGCCCAGGGTGGCCATCTCGAGGTAGTCAAGTACCTGTCTGATAATGGATGGCCACGAGATCGTTTGACGTTTGACGCCGCGGCCTGGCACGGACACCTGAATGTGCTTGAATGGGCACACAGCCAAGGCACAATTTTCGATGATATAATGCTGCAGATGGCAGCCAACCAGGGCCACCTAGGCGTGGTCAAGTGGCTGCACGCACATGGATGCCAGTGGGATGAGGTTGTGTACAAGTTGGCCGCAGAGCCGGATGTGATCGAGTGGCTTCGCGCCAATGAGCGTCCAAAGGGGACACGTCAGAGGCTGTGAATAAATAGAAATGTGTAATTCGGGACTTTTGCCGGCCTGGGCACCATCCCCGCCATCTTGCACCACGCATACCGTTCAGGGACCAAGGCAGGCTTCGTCCATCATTCATGACCACCAACACGGCAGGGGCTAGGCCAAACAAAGTACCTACTTTATTGAATAAGAAAGACACCACAAAAACAGCAACTTGACCGCCCACGAGCTAGGTCGGCCATAGAAAAGGCTGAACTCCAGGCCAAGCTCAAACTAGCCAAAGCCCGCGCTACACTCGAGGCCAAACTGCGTGCCGAAGCCGAGGCGCCTGCACCGGAAAAAACCTGCGTGCTTTTTTTAAGACCAAACAAAGCATCTTTATTCTTCTTTTTATCTGTTGACCACATGACGTCATGTTGGCGTGCGTTTTCGGGTTAGGGCACCCACATGGCCACACATCAACAGCGACACCATGACCACCCTGCGCGATCTAATGCCCGAGTTAGTGCGCGATCACATCCTGGCGCCCACTGAAGACAAGATCGCGCTGCGCTGGGTGTGCCGCCAGTGGCGCACCTCGGTCCCACCACCCGCAAATCACGTCAGATCCGACTACATCAAGAATCTCATCAAGGCTGGAACGCCCAGTCCCGTCATGTGGGCTTTAGGGCAAGGATGCCCAGTGGACTCCCTCGCTGCCATCATGGCCGCGGCGAGCATGGGCAATCTCGATTTGTTCAAGATGTTGTGGAAAAAGTTCAATCATGGATGCCATGAGGCCCAAGAGTGCTGCCACTTGACTGAGAGAATGGATCGTGATGAAATCGTGGATTGGATGCTCACACAGTTGCCAGAAGGAATAGGAAAACAACAGGTGAAGAAATGTGCAGCCATGTATGCTGCGGCGAATGGTCGGATCGGGCGTGTGATCCAGCTCGGGGTGCTCTATGATGATTCAGTGGTCATGGCCACCGCCTATTGAAAGCAGCACGAGTTTGTGGAGTGGTGGCTATCAGATCCCTATTGTCCCCGCGACATGGAAGAGATTGAAGACGCCCTCAACAGCCAGTCTCATTCAGTGAGGTTTGAAGGATGTCTATTTACATTGTAATACAACCACCTCAATATGTGGGGTTGGGCGTAAGCACGCGCGTGGTCATTCCAACATTTCGTGAGGCCTCCATCCTCGATCTTGAGCGTGTTTCTGTTGCGAGTAGTTTGACAGTGAACTGGACAGCGCCATGTTGGGCGGTGTTAGTGGCTGGCGAGTTGGTCATGCGGTGGCAAGGCGGAACCCCCACGTCGTCGGTGACATCCAAATACCCGACGCTGTCGGTCGACGCATAGGCAAACCTGACCTCGTAATGGATGGCCATGAGATCGTTTGACGTTCGACGCCGCGGCCTACCACGGACACCTGAATGTGCTCCAATGGGCACACAGCCAAGGCATAGTTTTCGACTGGTTAACGCTGGTGATAGCAGCCAAGCGGGGCCGCTTGGATGGGCTGCATGAACATGGATGCCAATAAGGTGGGATTGCGCACAAAGCCAGATGTGGTTTCGCGGGACGTGCCAAAGGCCGTGAAGAAATATATGTGTATCCTTTTTGTCTTCCACTTGAAGCATGTCCAACACCAACTGAGCGCCATTGTTCTTTGCCCTGTGTCTGCACGCCATCCCGGATTGGGCTAGCGCCCTCAGCCCGCGTGCCTTTGAGCAACACCTGCAAGTATTGGAGGACTACTTTGCCGTCCAGCGATCAGAGGCCATTGACCATGAGGAACTACAAGTCAAACTGGGTGTATCAGAGTGCGAAATGCGCAAACTCATGGATTCTTTGTCTTCTTGAAATACAGAATAATATTATTCCATTCGCGCCTGTTGTGAGACGGCCATCTTGTGAAAATCAGCCCGAGCCAACCAAGATCTGATGCCACCCGGGCGCCACATGTTGTGGGCTTTGGCCTGCGCCCTCGTGTCAGTCCGCGGTTTGTGCACTACACAGCATGATTTTCTCCTCTGCTGCTTCTTTCGCAGCTTCTTCAACATGGCCTTCCACCTCTTGACGGTCATGAGCGAGCATCGGGGCGGATTGTCATGTAGTAGGGACTCGTAATTGATGTAGACAAAGTTGGGATCCTCCCTGTGCGAGGCACGGTAAATGCAGCAGGGGAGGCCATTGGTTCGATCGCCCAGCATGCCGTGGTGGATGGTGAAGCGCTCTCTCAATCGTGTCCCGTAGATGATGTCGTGGAGGCGCATGCCGTCGGCGAGTGACTGGTCCATTCTCTTGGAGTGGTGTTTGCCACAAATGTCCTTGGCTTCACTCCCTCCCTCCCTCACATGACCTCACATGGCCGAAGGGAAGTCCCCCCTTTTTCATTTTTCGGTTAGACAAAATAATGACGACCACCATGTCCCTCAAGCGCAAGATCGAAATCACCCTCACTGACAAAGACGCCGGAGCGACGGTGCTGTGCCGAGCATCCTTGCCGATGACTTCGCTCCGTTCAATGCCGCCACCACAAAAGTCAACCTGATGGTGGCCTTTGTACGCGATCATGTCTTTGGGCAGATCGAAGATGTAGGGCAATTCGTGGTCTCGATCTTTGGCGTGCTCCGTGCGTGTCTCACCTCCCCCGACTGGATAGCCCTTCCGCCCATCGACTCGGAGCCTCAGTGTCGCGAGTGGGACTTCCCCATCATGTGTACCAACGCTGCACATCTGGTCTGCGCTGTCCTGTGCGAGCCGTAGAACTGTGTCTGGCGTGCCATATCGTCTGACTGTATAACAACGAGGAAAACGAAGAAGGAGAAGCCTTGGGAGCGCCTCTGGATGATCATGACGGTCTACATTCTCCATTCGATCCACGAGCTGCCAGAATTCCAGGAAGCATGGACCCAAGCCGGAGGGGATGCCTTACCATGTGATAATTTTGGTGAACAGTAGAATATTTTGCGTTGCTGACAATACAAAAGCAGCATTTCACCCAGGTCATTCACTTTCCATGGCCTCAAGACCTCTACGCGGGCGTCTAGCGCCACCTTCAGATCCGGAAGCACTCGACGCCAAGTACCCTACGACCCGGAACAAGATGAAGCGCATCGAAGAACTCAATTCCATGATCGAAGGCAATGAACGCAAGATCTGGTATTACCAAAAGCTCAAAGAGGTCCACCAAAAGGAGATAGAGCTCTTGGAAGGGTTGATGTAGTTACCAAGTATATTGGGATGTTTCAAAGGCACAAACATAACCCTCTTCCTCTAGCCACTGTGCCATCTCAAAGGCTTGTGTGTAGCTAATACAGCGCGGAATTCTCGAGTTCCACGGGCACCCATGGGCGCGCAGCCAGCGAAAGATGTCGAATTGACTCGTGCTCATGGCGGCGTAGCAAACATCGGCATTCCAGGGGCAACGCTGCTCCAAGAGCCACTCGAGCATGGACATCTCACCGCCCCGTACTGCATAAGTATACACGTCGGTCCCCAGCGGCATTTCGTGCTGCTTCATGAACCACTCCACGGCATGGATGGAGCCTGACTCGGCTGCAGCAAGCATGTCGTCTCGAGTGAAAGAGTAGCCTCTCCCGGCTGCCCATTCGATGGCTTCAACAGAGCCAGAACAGACGATGCCGTTAAAGACGGACTCCAAGTCCATGGGGCAGCCCTGTGCTACGAGCCACTCGAGCGAATCGATTCGACCATACTGGGCTGCTTCCTCGGCGATGCTCGAAGAGAGTTGAATGCCTCGTCTGTGTGCCCACGCCATCATCTCAGTGTTGCCCCTTGCCGCCGCACGGTAGAGGACGTTCTCGTCGACGGGACAGCCGTTGTCCTCGACGAGCCAGCGGAGCATCTCGAAGTTGCCCAACTCGGCCGCGCGATCGGCAGATCCCTCGTCTGGTCGAATGCCCAGAGAGAGCAGAAACTTGGCCATGGCGTAGGGTGGTGCCTCGCCGATGGCAGAACGGAAGGCACTGCTGTCGATGACCCAACCGCATTCGATGAGCCAGTGAAGATGGGCTAGATCGCCGTTCTTGACTGCACGGTCAAAAGGCCGGGCCTCGGCGATCCACCGGCCGCCCGAAGCGGCCAGCGGGGTACGATGGAACCGCTTCCTCAGCCAAGCAAAGGCATCGACGTGGAAGCCCTCAGCGGCAACACCAAGAAGGCGCAAGTGTTGATGTTCGATGTTGGTGCTGCTGAAGCCCTCCGATGCGAGGAACTCCAAGACGGCGGTTTGCCCGTGTTGGGCGGCTCCGTAAAAGAGCCCATCGATGCCGCTCAAACAGCCGTGGTCGAGCAACCACACGAGCGCTCCCACCTGCCCGTTGTCGGCGGCGCTCCTGCTGGCAGCCTCGTACTCGTCGCACGGACATCCAAGAGACCAGATCCAATCCATGAAAGCGACATGACCACCGACGGCTGCGTGAACGTAGTGTTCAGGAAAGACGTCGACGCCCTGCGAGTGCGCCCATTTGGCCACTTGAAGATGGCCACGCCTGGCCAGGAAGGACATGTAATCGCGCGTCTTGGCAATCTCGAGGGCCTTGCCGTCCACGGTAGTGCATCGCTGCCACCTCTTACACACGAAGCGCAGCGAAATCGGGTCGACGAGGGAGGCGAGGATTTCGGAGAGGAGTTCATCGAAGATGATGTTGATGCTCATGGTGTGGTGATTGAACTTTCTGCTTTTTTTGTCGTGTTTTCCACTCCGCCACATGACGTCATGTGGTCAAGCAAAAGGCGCCATTTTCCCGTTTGATTCACGATTCATACAACGCAATGTACACGCTACGCAGGATGTTCAACGACCGCGAATTCAGCGACGTCGTGTTTGTTGATAACGAAGGAGGGGAATTGCACGCCCACCGAGCCGTCCTCGCCGCCAATTCCACCACCCTGGCCGAAATCTTCCGACGCCACGAGCGACAACACAACCACAAGATCCGCCGGACTGCACCGAGGATGATCATTCGGCGAGAGATCGCGCACCTCGAGCCGTGGACCATCAAGTTTTTGGTGGCCAGCGTGTATGGTTGGGTCATATCGAACGATGGCGAGACTCACCCCAACGACGATTTCGACAGCTTCCCCTTCGATCTCCCGGCGGTATTCCAGATCTCCCTGGCATCTGTGGCGCTTGGTTTGGTCATGCCGCGTGTTGTGCACGCCGTACAAGGAGCGTGTGAATGGTCCATGCAGATCATGCACCATGGTGATACTTTCGTCGCCTGGGTGGGAGATCCAGCTGGCTACGAATGGAGGAAATCTTTGGTGAAGTTGGACGATGGCGAAGGAGATGATGTTATGCAATACAACGAGGACAACGAATCAATCGTCTACAGCATCGACCAGGAAACACTGCGGATCATCAACCGTCTATTCGAATCGGGACGATTCTTCCACTCGATCTGGCTACACTTCAGCCCGCCCACGCTCGCGATGGGGTGTAAGACCACAGTCACAGTGAATGGGATACGCACTGGCAACAGGCAACACGTTTGTCGTGAGCCGTTTTGCGAGGTGACCATGTTTGATCTCATTGAAGAGTGCGTCATGCACCTGAAATATGGTCTCGCGCTCAAGTGCCAATAAAGCATCTGTTTCACCCCAAAAAGCGAAGATGGATTCTATGTCCTGCGATGACCGCCTCGTGGCCAGCAACAACGGTCCGTGCGGCCATCCCACCACGGGCGTCGACACCAGCGATTGTGGTCACAGCGAGGCCGAATGCCAGGCCAAGTACGGGGGCGATGGATCCCGCTGGTGCGCCTCGGGCAGTGGCGGATGCTGCGCACGATACGCCCCGCCCAAAGGCAACCAGTTTGCCTGCTGTACCACCATGGACGACATGGACGCCGCCACATGCGGCACCTACTGGTGTCCCTACTCGGACGACTGTCGTAGCATCCTGAGCGGTTACTGCACCCAGGTGGAGAACGTCGCCAAGCCAGTGTGTCAGCAGTTCTGTAGCAAGGTGGAGAACAAGCCCTACTGCGATCCCCCGATGCGCAGCTACTGTGCCCAGCAGGCCGACACCCCGAATCCGGATCCGCTGTGCGCGTGCCTGCTCGCCGATCTGGACGGCGTGCCCGCACCGTCCTGCTTCTACGCCCAGTGCACAGCGGGCGGCTACCAGACGGTGGATCACGTGAATCAGGCGTCCAATTGCCCGGCCTTTTGCGGCGTGATCGTGGACTGCGCAATGCAGGGCACATGCAACGTGCAGGGCAACGACTTTCGCACCTACTGTTGCGCCAAGCACCCCGAGCTCTGTGGGTCACCGAGCACTACTACTATTTGGGAGAAGTTGTGGAGTTGGCTTAACGCCACGCGTGCGCGCCAGGTAGGCGGACTTTTCGTGGTGGTTGCTTTCGTGGTGTTGATGTTTGTTGTTTTTGGCGACATACTGGGCAACCCATAAAAGCGACAGCTGGCCTAACCTAAGCAAAGTAAGAAAACAGATGTTGGAGACACACCTTGTTTGCCCTTTGCGTTGCTCCGACCTCTTCCATGCCGCCCCAAAGCACCTCGACCTCGCGCGGGTGGAACGCTGCGGCTTCCGTTGTCGGCAGTGTGGCACCGCATTGATCGTATTTCGCGGCCGAGTATCACCCCAAGCGAGCGTCGTCCAACTTCAGGAACCCGTCAAGATAGTGTTGCGGTTGAGCGACATGTTGGGCACACCCGCGGTGACGACGCTCGGCCAGCACCGACGACTGGCCGGTCTCCTGTGTGGTGCGACCTTGAACCGGGATGCTGAGCTGGAGCGATCCGAGTTTGACGCCATCCTCGCGCACGGTCCACCTCCACTCACCGCCTTTGTGCTCGAGGCACCTCTGGACGACCATCGCAACGGCAACTTTGTGTGCTTCGAGGCTGTCAAGCTCTACCTGCAGGCCACGAAAACTGTGGCACGCTGCCGCGTCGCCGAACACAACGATCTCGTGTTTCTCGTGTCGGTGCTTTGTCAGCGCCAAGGTCGATACGTGCACGCCAACGCCGAAGACGCAGACGCGGCCCTGTGTGTGCACATGTATTCTGTTTGAGAGATAGATGGATTCGCTACCATTCGAACTCTACCTCGATATTATCGAGCGTGTGCATATTTCTGGGGTGGCGGCATTGATGGGCGTCAACACCACGTTTCGAGAGATCCTGAAGACACGATACGCGGGCCAGATTTACCTGCTCCGAGGATTGCGTCTCTACACAGACACCAGGCGCGGATCCGCGGATTTCGATTACCGACGGGCCAAGGAGTTCTTTGGCCGGTACCGTCTCGGCGAATCCATGGTGGTGCTGGATTACCCACCAATCTTCACCATGCTGCCAGTGCGGGCGTTCAATGTTGTTGTCAGTAACGACGACGACGATGCCTCGCGCCGGATCCGAGTATTGTCCGTCGCAGAATCTCTCATCACCCAGCGATCCTACGGTGCCGTGATCGAGTACACCAGCAGCAATCCCATCATGCCCAAGGCCTACGCCAGGGCGTACGATTCACCCCAGGATCTGACCGAAAAGCTCGCGTGGACGCATGCTAACACCAGGCACAAGAGTTTGATCTTGGTGGGCGGATTGACTGCGAGCAGCATCACACGATACGGATCGGCCATGGGCGTACTTTTCGAGGGATGGCTCACCGGCAAGTGGGACGTCGTGCTGGGCGTCGTCACGAACGGACAGATCACTCACATGCAAATACCAGTCGGTGCGTACGTTCTGCAGGACGACGACGACGACGACTCAGTGACCCAAGTGCGACTGTCGATATTGGGGGCCATGAAGCGGTGGGATCGCATGTTTTTCAAGGATTCACCTTAGCGTTTTAATGGCTGAGTAAATATTTTGCAACATCTCATCCGCCAATCTCTGGTTCTTGGTGCGTCGTGACTGCATGAACTCGACGTACGGTGCGACCTGCCACATAATCCAACACCGACATCGTTCGAGGTGTTCTGGATCGTCGCCTCGTGCGATCCGGATGGCACACGCCTTACTGGCCTTGGCGGCAATATCCTCGTTCAGCACCATGTAGCGATCCGGCTTGGCCATTCCGAGCGCCTCGAACGGGCACCCTCCAGACGTGAACGGCGCGATGGCGGGTGGGGAATCGTCTTCGTAGTCGTCGCGTTCGCGTTGCCGCTTGAGCGAGCGTTCGTTGATCCTGGCAAACACACTGCGTGTCTGGTTGACGACAGCGTTGAACTGACACATCATGGCCTGCAGTTCGCGATCCGACTTCTCCTGTTCGCGTGCGAACGCCTCACGCGATTCTTCGAGAAGCTTCCACTCCTCGGCCAGCATCTGTCGCTCGCGGTGGATCTGGCGGCGTGCCTGGGCAATCTCCTGCCACGCGTCGGCACCGTCTTGGTCCTCAGAGGATTCCTCGCCCACCGAAAAGATGTCGTCCTCGATCTGGATCGTGTCCTCGTCGTCGTCCTCGGATTCCCTGGTGACACAGAATCGCGGACTGTATGCGAAAAACGTGTAGCTCTCCGGATGGAACGACACCACTACCGTGATGCGCAGCATAAACTCGGCGGATTCAGTCCTGAGATTGCGATACCACGAATCGCAGTCCAGTCTCAGACTGCACTCGCACGTCGAAGAATCGCCCGCCGGGGACGGATCGGGCGAGCACGAAGACGGCACGCGATACCACACTCCTCCGTCGGCACGACCGACCATGACGGACGATATCTTGAGTTGAGTGCGCGCGTCCTTCCATCCACCAAAGGCCACCGTCACATCGACCTCGGCGGATGAACGGCCCACAAAGAATCCGTCGCGAGAGATCTTGATGTCTTGGATCGGGGTGCGGGTGTAGATCTTGAAGCTGCCTCCCTTGATGGATCCCGCCTTGCTGCCCTTGGCGTTGCGATCCTCTGTCTTGCCAAAGATGTTGCGCTGAATGGTCCACATTGTTTTGTGGTACAGACCGCCAGTGACCGCAGTGTGGTTCGCGCGCATTCCCATATGAACTCATGTGGTCGAGCCAGAACACAAAGGGGGGTTTATTTACGATGTAGGATTCTTCCTTCGTAGCAATGGTCGCTTGCGTGGTGAGCAGCTGGTGGGAGAAGCATGGCCCGTGTCGCAGCGCTGTTTCTTGGTTGGTGGCTCCGTGGTCGTCGTCGTCGTCGTCGTCGCCGTGGGCTGCTGGGGGAGCAGGATGCCGCACACCTCCATGGATTGGATCATGTGATTCGCGGCCTCTACCCATCGTTGGGATGCGTCGCGAAAGTCCTTGACCGCCAGCGGATTGTTCCTTCTGGACAGGGGTAGCGACTTGCCCTCGCCGTAGGTGAACATGTCGACGTTCCACTCCTTCACGTTGTCGGGATCCGGCAAAAGAAACTCTGCGCTCACGGTCGGCTGTGGTGTATCGACCGACATCTTGAGATCGACCTGGACGGTGCGTGTCTGGGAACTTCTATCCGATCCTGTGGCGGCGAGGCTGGCGTATAGACTGTACCCCACACGCTCCATATCGTTGGGTTTCACCGTTCGGGCATCGTCCGCCAGATTGGAGAGCACATCGATCCGCAACGTCTCCGTCTCATCGTTGGAGTTGAAGTAGACCTTTAGATCGTGCTTGGCTTGGGATGACGCATCACGCCACGTCGACGGTATGTCGAGAACCGTGCCCTGGGTTCGGCCTTTTTCATCGACGTAGAACTGCAGAACCAATCCATCGTCGCTGAAGATGGTGTGTTGTGCGTCGAGTCGTCTGGGCACGACGGTGCTCACTCGTGTGAGCTTCCTGTCGGAGGCAACGTGTGCTGCGACGTAGGATCGGTAAAAATCAAGAATCTTCTGTTGTCGCGGTTGCTGCGGCTGCGGCTGTGGCTCCTCTTGCATTTCTTTGTGTGTGATTTGGGCTGAACGGAGCAACCGCTATTTAACTGCATGGTGACGTCACCGAGGAATTCCCGAGATGGGCCATAAATAGGCTCCGAGCCAACAGTTTCTGGAACCACCACACACAGCATGATTGTCTCGCGCGATAACAAGGGCAGATTCAGCATCTCAAAGTTCGGTCGCGACCAATTCGTGGTCGGCATTGCCAAGGTGGGCGAGCACACCGTCGAGATTCAGCATTCCACAATCATTGGATTTGACGGATTTCAGACCGCCACCCAACACTCGACGTACGTGATCGACTACCACTTTAACGATGGCATAGCCATGCAGCTTGTGCGCTACAGTCGGGACTGCGAACCAGAACATCACATCGAACTGCGTGTGGGAATCACACCTGGATTGCGTCGGCACATCACGGGGCAGCAGTCATCGCGCAACTCCGATGCCATCGTGGCCATCTACCGTTTTCGCAGCGCTAGCCCGAAAAAGGTGAGCGTCGAGTACTGCACGATGCCCATGGCCGACATGCTCTCTGTCGCACCGACGCAACGGTTCGTATCGTTTCGCGAGGGTGCATCCGAGAACGACGCGGAGACCCTGTCCGCCCCACACACGGTCCGACGGATCCGCCTCCCCACGCTGGTGGATCTGCCTCAGGACGCTACGACCATCCACCTCCCCCAAGCCACAGGATTGCCCTCTACCCATCCTGCGAGCATCATCGATGAGGGCTGGAATATCGCCGAGAGAGTGCTCGCCAACGCCCAACTCCCCATCCAAGAACTGTGATGTACTTTTTTGTACTGTGCCGCCCCTTTATGACGCCATGTGGTTACATCAGTGGGGCCTTTATGTTTTTGTCCACCAACAGCATGCAGTCGGCTGCCAAGAGTTGGTTACCGCAGCGACTCTCGGCACAGCTGCAGGCCAGCCGGCGGCGGCGTCATTCCTTTTGTTGTGCGCTTTGTCGGCAATGAAGATTTCGTTGAAGACAATAAACCTAGATTTATCCAGGATTTAACCACCGACCAAAGCACGTCTTGCAGCTCTTGTTGCCGAGTCGCCCACGGTGCAGAAGATGGACGCGAGGACGCCCGTCCTGGCACAAGGTGACGTGGTGCGCCTCAATATTGGCGGACGCAAGTTTGTCACCACTGCGGGCACCCTCACGGCTAACGGCACACAAGACAACTATTTCACCCGCTTGTTCAGCGACCGCTCGCACCTGCCCAGTGGTGAGAAGTGGGTCTTTGTTGACCGGAACGGGCGCTACTTCGAGCCTCTACTTGACTTCCTCCGCACGGGCGAGTGGCTGTTGCCGCAAGGCATGGATGAGCGGCTTGTGCTTCGGGAAGCTGAGTTCTACTGCATCGAGGTGCCTCGCTCGCGCGATTTGGCTGTCTCCAACGTCGCCCTCCACAATCAGGTAGACAGTTGCTTTTTTGGCCCCCGCTGGGTGATCACGTGGCGCTGATCGACCATTTTGGTGTGGCAGGAATTGGCCTACGATCTTGTTCTGAAGCCGCACCAGAGGTTGGTCAGCTTCCTGGAGCAACTGATGCTGAGCGCACTCATGCAGGAGAAGCCTTCGCTCGACGTGCCTGCCACACCCTGGATTTCAGTTTGGCCGCAGGGAGTGTTTATCAGCGCGTTCACCAAGGCGCCTCCGCTGTTATCGCCAAGGACGCCTCAGATTAAGCTGACCTTCCACGACATTGCCTACTATGACCCTCACGAAGATGAAAACAACATCAAGGACATCTCCTCCTGTATCCGTTGTGAGGACTTGCCGGCGTTCACCACGGCGGTAGTGTGGCACATGCGCCAGCGGCATGGGCTGACCGTAAGCGCCGATCGGGCCTCATTGTATTGGGCGCGTGAGACGCGAAACGGGCCTGCGGTGACGGTCGTGACGCGCGGTCACACGCAGACCGGTGCCACGATGCCGCCGCTCCTCCAATTCCGTTGGTGTCCTCTTCGTGCCTCGGATTCAATGCGCGAGTGAGTTCATCAGGCCAAGGCAAACATAAATACGACCATTTTATTGGCAATGGGTGAGAGGCCATCATGAAGCGCCGCGAGTATCGCGGATCACCCGATACTCTGCCAAGCTTCACGTGGCGACATCAACTTCTTCCACAGTCGCTGACCGAATTCACACGCGCCTTAAAAATGCTTAATAAAACCATCTTTTTATTCAGTTGGTGTCGTACAGAATCCGAGCCAAGAATCGATGAGGTGGTATCCGAGGTTGTGAACAGATACGCGATCCGTAGTGCGTCCCGTGAGTTCGGCTGCGAACCAACAGCTGCCGTCGTGGTCACGCAGGTAGAACTTGTTGAGACTTTCGTCACAGCCCATCACGAATCCGCCATACTCAAACGTCCAGTCCGGCTCGCTGTCTCCCTGGGCTACTTCAAAGTGGTGGCGCTCGAGGAATCTGAGCATCTCATACTCCTTTTCCCTCACCGAGAGCTGCACGATCCTTCTGACGATCGAATCCATTTGTTCCGTTCTGTCAGTCAGTCAACCCATTTGAGCATCTTGGTTTGGTGTTTCCAAATGTACTCTCGTCGCATCCCGCACGCTGCCAACAGCGAATAAGAAAGCGAGAAATTGTTTAGTGGCCACCCTATATAAAAGACTCGCGCTTTCGCTGGGCAAGCAAACAGCAGAATGGAACACACAACGGCGGTGCAACCCAAGTATGCCGTGGGGTTAGCACCAACAGGGCGTGCTATCTGCCGTGCTCGCACCTGCAAACTCAACATTGGCAAGGGGCAGTTGAGGATCGGCGAGCTGGCCAACTTTCCGGGCCGTTCCGGGTCGGATCACTTTGGCTACCTCTGGTGTCACCTCTCGCAAAACTGTGCCGGGTGGATGGCACAAGCGATCGGAGAGGACGCCTCGAGTATCGGCGGGTTCGACGATCTCACCCCCGACCAACAATCCGCGGTCAATACGTGGTTGTCGGGCCAGGATCCACTCACCGCAGAGCCAGCGCCTCCGCCAGCCGTCGACACCAACACCGAGATTCTACCATGGACGTGCACCGGCGGATTCTGCGCAGCACAGCACACGCAGCCTCCTCGTTTGATTTGCGGCACCATGGTCTTTCGATGTGAGAGCACAGAGTGTCGCCGTTTGGAGACACGCTACCCCGAGGTGATGGATGCTCGGACCGCCCTCGTCTGCGACATGGAGTCGTGCCGCAAGGCTGCGACCGACCTGGTGCGCACCAACACCTACAGCTCGCTGCCTGTCGACAACCAGCCGTGTCGCCACTGCCAGGGGCGCACGCGTGCTTCGGTGCGTGTCGGTGAGGTGGATGCCAAGAAACGGCGTACCGAGTTTCTTGAGAACCTGGGTGTGCTCAAGAGCCAACCCAAACCCAAGAGACAGAGACGCAAAAAGGCTAGCGATTAAATACATTTTATTCTTGCTTGATTGTGAGTCCCTTGTGGTGAGCCAGCAGATCGATGAGCAGCGTGCTAAACGTCTTTTCGTTGGCGAGTCGTATAACGACCTTTTGGCCGGCACTCCCACATGAGGCAAACGACACACACTTGCTGCGCAGTTGTTGGTCGGTCTCGAGCCTGATGATGGCCTCACGCGTGCCGGTGATGTGGAGTGCGATGGGTGCGTGATCCCTCAGCCACTGGTGGACGAATCCAGCGGCCCTGACGTCGCGCTCGAAGCGGATGAGCTCGCTGACCCCCGGGTGCTCGGGACGACGTGTTGTGCCCACCATCCACCGCCGCCCGGTTTGCGAGTAATGGTAATGGCTAGCTTCGCGTCTCGCGGCACGGATCTCGTTGGCCGTGGTGCAGCGCGCGATGGGGCTTCTTCGGGAGCCAAGCGACATGTTCTGCTGTTGTTGTGTCGGAAGTGGTGCGCGATGACTGGATTTATACCATTGAGTACGTGCTCGCCCTTTTCAGAGACAAAACGACGTGCTTCACGCAGCCAAGCCACCAAAAAGGCGATCTCGTGATGAGGTGGCTTTACGCCGACCAATGGCACGCCGTCGGCCACCTGGGCAATGTACTCGAGGCCTTGTCGCAGGGGCACTATCCGACCGTCTTCGTGCTTGAATGTGAACGCGAGTCTGTCCTCATGCTTGAGCCGTAGGGTCTTGAGGGTCCATCGCGTGTCGCTCGGGATGGGACACTGGTAGATAAAACCGGCGAAGCGCTGCATCTCCTCGACCCAGGTCTCGGTGATCACCACGTCAGGTTCCAGCGAGGCCAGCACGTTTGCCATTTCGGTAAAACCCGCCGAGTTGGCAACTTCGCGCGGAGTTCGACCAATGAGGTCGCGTTCGAGGGTCCGTGGATCTTGGTCCGGCATTATCCCTGCCAGCAGCAGGGCCAACTCGCGCTCGTCCTGAGCCGCTGCCAGGGCGTGGAAATGGTTGCCTCCTGCTGTCAGCAGTTGACGCCTCTCCGTCCAGAACCGTTGGGCACGTTCGACTAGGTCATCCTCAGGTGGTGGTGGAGCGGAAGTGGCCGTGGTGTGAAAACGTGTGAGTTCCTCCTCGAGACAACGCGCGGCCAGTTTGTAGCTGATGTTGGCTTTTTGGCGTAGGTGTTGGAGGACGGGTGTCTTGCCTTTGGCGAGTTGTAGCCGTATGCGTTTGCGGATGTACTTTTCCACCTTGGCCGAACGGCGGCCTCTCCCACCATCTGGTAACTTGCGAACGTAGGGATTCACGGACAGCATCGCTCTCTACTCCGCATGCACTCGGCTTTTTGCGGTTGGGGTTTGCGTAGCAGATTTTCAGCAGGGACATGCGAAAAACGACAATATGGACCACGACTTACGTGGTTCTGGTTCGGATTCCTTGCGCCACGAGAGCGTGGTGCCGTGCCCGGCGACGAGGTCCAGTCGCACGCGATCACCAGGTCGGATGTGTCGCTTCACCAAGGGCACGAGTAGGACGTTGGTGATCTCGGTAAGCATCCGATCGCGCCCTTTTGGCCTCGAAGCAAATTCTCGCCACACGGTTGGTGGTAGCACAAGCACGATTTCGTGTAGCAACTCAATCCTCTCAATATCTTTGGCCACGCTGTTCTGGAAGGCTTCGACGCGCAAATATCGACGTCTTGGGAGTCGATACATTCTGAGGACGATGAACACGGTTCGTTTCAGCGGATCCAAGACGCAGTTGAAGAACTTGGTGAGCGATCTCGAGTCAGGGGCTGGTTGGTGTCTCAGTTGGGACGATACCGTGACGGTCGTCGTGTACGCCAAGAGACTATCTAAGATCGTTGGCAGAGTACACACGCGATATGCAGGAATCACCGCGACAGTTCTCGACGCCTGACGCAGACGACGGCCTGATCACCGCCCACGGATGCACCGAGGAACTCACCCATCTGACCTACTTGGTGCTACAACACTGCGGCTACATCAACGATCTGCCAGAGGACATTGAGGAGATCCTGTGGGATGGCCGAAAGTACGCGCTGCGCAACATCGCCGAAGGCGGATACGGCCGGGTATACCAGGCCTTCCACGTCTATGCCAACGTCATGAATCCCATGTGCATATTCAAGCTGGTCTGGGACGAGGGCTCCGAGGATCCTCCGCACGAGATCGCGGTCATGCTGGAAATGGACGATCACCCCAACGTGATACCGCTCCTGGCGTACGGCACATCGCCCCACTTTTACGCCATCGTCATGCCCATGGCACGGTTGGGCGATGTGTTTGACATCACCAAGCAAGCCCGGAAGGCCGGCAGGCGCTGGTCCAACGAGGATGCCTCGGCCCTGGCGTTCCAGTGCGCGACCGCTCTCCGACACATGCACGACAACGGGGTCCTCCACGTCGACCTCAAGCCCGAGAACGTGCTCGTCGACAACGGCGGATCCGTGGCGCTGTGTGATTTCGGGCTGTCCTGCATTGTGGAGCGGATGGGTCGCTCCAGGAGTCATTGGGGTGGCACGTTTCCACTGACGGCACCCGAACTGGACGGACAGGCGGCCGGGAATCTCCGACCCCGCGTCGATGTGTGGTCGCTCGGCTGCCTCATCCTCTTTGTCCTCAACCAAGGCTTTCTGCCCGACGATCACGCAGAGATCGAGCGATCCGTCAAGACGGTCAAGGACAAGGAGCTGAGGCAACTGCTGGAACGGATGGTGGTCATCGATCCTGAATCACGTTATCAGAGCATGGACGACGTGTTGGCACATTCGTGGGTAAAGGATCGGTGGCGCAAGGATCGCGAATGTCCCGAGTTTTCGCGTGTCTGTGGGGATGCCCCATCGTAAAATATATATATGGATCGACAACAATCATGTTCGGACTCCCCCCACTCGCCCCCTCGGTCATCACCGCCGTCGTGCTCTTCATCGCCCTCATCCCGGGATTCATCCTCTCGCTCCCACCGCTGGCCCAGAACGCCCAGGGTACGCTCAGTCTCGAACAAAGAATCTTCCGCACGGGCGTCGTCACACCAACGTCGGTGTTGGTACATGCGCTCGTTTTCCTCGCGGCCTATGGTGTCCTGGACTACACCATCCTTAAAAAGTGGCACTCTTGAAAAAAAAAAAAATACACGCACGGCAGCCTGACGTTTGGTGAAAGGGGCTGTTTGTGGGTGTGTATCCCGATTTGTGGGCGAGGTACTTAGTGAATAGCCTAATGATGTGTTTTGACAGCGTTCGTTGAAAAGGCACGTTGCCTAGCCATTGTTAGGGGAGAGCGAAGGGGCCCCTGCCTTCCTAAACGAGCGCACCCCAACACACAACTGACCCCAGCCAAGCAGGGCATTCAACGCCACGCCAGCAGCTCGGCCAGACACAACCTTTTGCAAGTCTCCAACCCCATCTAGATGATCTCTATTGCCGACCTTCTCGCCTCCAGCAGTTCGACCAACGACGACCACATCCTTGACAACTTCTTCGCCGCTTCAAGGCTTAGTACCACAGCAGCCCCTTTACACGAGGGTTTCGACTGGGACACGCCGCAGCAGACGACGACCTCTTCAGCGCCTTCCTCTCCTTCCTATGACTCAGAGCCCTCGTCGCCTGGTCTGGCCACCAGCACCGACACGGCCAGCCTAGCCAAGGCCTCGCTTTCCTTCATCCTGAACGTCGACACTGAAGACAACCGCGTCACCACCTTTGGCATTGGGCTGTCCTCCTCGCCGTCAACAAACGCGGCCAAGAGGAAGCTAGCGACCAACACCTCGGTTGCCGGCAGCAAGCGAACCAAGGCTTCTACTGCTGCAACAGCCTTGCCTCTCCTGACCGACAGCCAGCGCGCGACGCTCGAGGCCAAGTTTGCGCTTGGCCTGCTTCCTGACGTTGTGGCCAAGCTGCGTCTCTCGCAAGAGCTCGGCGTGCCGCTCAAGAGCGTCCAGCAGTGGCTCCACAACCATCGCCGCAAGCTTCGCAAGCGCGAGGAGAGGCGCACAGCTAGGGCCGAGGCCGCCCTCACCAAACCTCGCCTCATCTTCCACAACATGAAGGCCAAGGCCCGCGAGAACGGCTTCCTCCACCAGTTTGTCGTTGACACGCACCACGAAATTCCTTGATAGGATAAACACGGTTATTTTTTGTTGCTGGTTCAACGCTCTCCGATCGGAAATTTACTGGCCAATTCTCCACCTATGATAATTCAGACAATCATGCATGATACACCTCCGGCTTACCACCACCACCCGGCTGATGGATCCTGAAGGGCGACGAGTCGTTGGCACCCACGTCGATCCAAGACCTGGCCATCCACATCGAAGGCCAGAAACACAATCAGGCAGCACCAGGTCATCCGTGATGGTGTATCGGGAGGAGGGTGCTCTTGGGTGTGGTCCTACGCTTACCCCAAGCTTTGCCAACCTCGGGTGCCGATATCCACTTCACCGGGACTTTACCGTTTCACCCTCAACGTGACGGCCATAGGTGGATCCTCCTCGGGCAACTGGGGCATCTACCTCGTCCACAACGGCGACATCGTGGCAGGCAGCAACAACAGCATCCTCGCGACGGATCTCTCCCCTCGGAGAGATGAACTCTATCTCGGCCGAGGTATACCTGGCGTCCGGCGATGTGATCACCCCCAACGTCTACCTGGGCACACCGCTCAACATTTCCGGTGCTACACGGGTGCGTTTATGTAGTCTTTGTCTTGAGAATAACAACAATCTTCATCAAAATCTCGCGATTGTGTTTGTGGCGTAGCAGCAGTATGTCCTTGTCGTCGTCCTCTTCCATCACGACCTCACGCAGCTCGGCAAAGACCCCCTGCCGGCGCCACTCGGGCACCATCCAAAGGGGCGCATCGGTCGATTCGGGATCGTATCTGCGGCTTTTAGATGCTCGCCGGCACGTCACACGGGCAATGTCGAGCAGACGCTTCTTGATCCAAGGCAGCAGCGCATTGTAGGTCGCTGCGTTGCTGGCCACCAACCTCACGAGTCTGCTGCATGGCTTGTTCTTGAGCACGAGGAAGCTCGATGCCAGCATGTCGATCACGCGATCCGGTTCGCCCATCTGCATACCATACTCACAGGCCACGGTAAGGGCGATTGGGGCACGCCTCACTATGATCTGTATGTTGGGTCTCTGTGATGGCTGACATGGGATCGGTGTTCGCGATTTCGAGGGCAAGGCCGGGAAGCTGGGTCGGTAGAATCGCCAGCGCGTGTCGTTGTCGATGTATGGTTTGGCCTTGACGTGGATGGTGCCCTCGTGGATGTCGAGCTTGAGGTGGGGCTTGGGCGATCCGGCAAAGGACAGGGTACGCATTACGCCATCCGAGTGCGACGTGCCAGGTTGGATCCAGACGAATCTCAGGCTGCGACGACTGTAGCCCCTCTGGATGATCAGTTCGTAGTAGTGGCCGTGCATGCCGTAGACGTAGGCCAACCGCTTCACCTTCATCGTCTCAATCATCATCATCTTCATCATTGGCTTCATAGTTGTTGACGTTGATGTTGTTGTGCTGTGGCCCCAGGGCGGCAACTTGGCCATGCGCATGGCGCTGCACTACCCAGAGGTGATCGACCGGCTGGTGGTGGTCGACTTTGCCCCGGTCACCTACCCGGCCGTGGACAAGAACACCGACTACATCGAGCTCATGCAGTCGATCGACCTCTCCACCATCCGCAGCCGCAGCGACGTTGACAAGGTCCTGGCCCGCACCATCCAGGAGCCGCTCCTGCGGGCGTTCCTGATCTCGAACCTCGTGCACGAAGCCGACAAGAGCTGGCGGTGGCGCCTCAACCTCGAGGCCCTCAAGAACTCCATCAAGTCCATCCGCTCGTGGGACGCTGGTACGCGCTCGACTACTTGACAAACGCTCATGCTCGGGGCTGAAGAAGCTGACGATGAATTCCTCTCGCTGCCGCCGCCAGCCGCAGAGGGGCTGCAGTACACGAAGCCCACACTGTTTGTGGGCGGCGGCAAGAGCCCCTTCATCACGCCCGAGTACCACGACCGGATTCGGACCTTCTTCCCCAACGCCAAGATCGAGATGATCCCCGTACGTGGCCTTGCCAGCATATGTTGAGGTCACGGTGTGTGAATCGCTCAAGTATGTGTCTGTTATGTGCGGGTCTGTCACACAGGACGCGGACCACTGGGTGCACTTTGCCAAGCCCAACGAATTTTGCAGCGCCGTGGAAAGTTTCCTCCACCACACGCAGTAGGAGGCAGCCGCAGGCCAAACGACAATGCGGCAGGTGTACACTATCGAGAACTCGAGGAGTGTGCCGGTCAAGAATATCTGCAAATGGGCAGTTTGTCTAGCCTCGACTTTATTGTTTGCCGGTGGAGGGGGAGTGTTCCAAGTCATTACGCCTCACTAGCTCGCTTCTCAGCCTACTCGGTCGCAACGCACACAGACTTGTACTCGAGGTAGCTAAGGATGCCCTCCTTGCCGAGCTCGCGACCCAGCCCAGACTCCTTCCATCCTCCGAACGGTAGCGCAGCGTCGAGCACGTTGTAGCAGTTGACCCACACAATGCCGGCCTGGATCTCCCTGGACACCCTGAGAGATTTCTTCGAGTCCCTGAAAGAGGAAGTTAGTGGGTGAGTGGACAATCTATCCAAGGCGAGTCAGTCTGGCCTGAACACAAATCAGATGGCATGGTACTTGGTGAATACTGATCCTCCGAGGCCGTAGGTGGTGCTGTTGGCCTTCTCAATGGCTTCGTCGATCGCTAGATGTGGAGTAGAGAAGCCATCTTGAATGAGAGCTGATCTCAAATGGATGAGGAGCTTGGAGGACGTACTCGAGAACTTCTCCACCACCAAGACTGGTCCAAAGATTTCCTCCTTGCAGATCCTCATGTTGTCGTCGACATCAGCAAAGATGGTAGGCGCGATGAAGAATCCCTTGTCACCTACGCGGTGCCCACCGGTGATAAGCCTTGCGCCTTCTTGCTTGCCAATCTGTAACACATCAGAACCACTTGAGGTTAGATAAAGCCGGTGCAAAAGCACATGGGCTCTGCGTGGAGTCACACCTTGATGTATTCCATCACTCGGTTGAATTGCTCCTCGTCAATCACCGGACCCTGCTCGGTCTCGTCGTTGAAGGGGTTGCCGATCTTTCTGCCCTGGGCCATCTCCGCCAGCTGTGCATGGGTGTCCATCCACGGGTCAAAACGCTCGCTCAGATCAAGAGCTTCCTATCATGAGAGAGTGCGTACCTTGTCAACAAACTTCTCGTAGATGGTGTCCTGAACCAGCACGCGTGTACCCGCGCAGCATGTCTGACCAGAGTTCATGTACACTCCTGGACAAGACTTAGTCAGTGATGCAAATTAAGTATTCCTCTCTCACATTGTTTTGCTCTACGCACCCTCCAATGAGGTGGCGACCGTTTTCTCGAAGTCACAGTCGTCAAACACGATGTTGGGACTCTTGCCGCCCAGCTCCAGCGTGGACTTCTTCAGATTGCTGGCGGATGGTAGTGGTGAGTCACTTGGACAGCCTGCAGAGGGGTGAAGAAAGAACTACGTACCTCTTGGCGCAGTACTTGAGCAGCTTTCTTCCTACAGCGGTCGAGCCGGTGAAGGCCACCTTGGCCACTTCCATGTGGCAGGCCAGATCTTTGCCAATCTCCCGGCCATGGCCGGTGATGATGTTCACGACGCCAGGAGGGAATCCAGCGTCGATGAAGAGTTTGCCCACCTTGAGAGCAGAGAGCGAAGTCTTGTCCGACGGCTTGAGAACCACGGTGCAACCAGCAGCAAGCGCAGGAGCCAGCTTCCAGGCTTGCATCACCAGAGGGAACTGTGAACATTGCCAGCACCGGCATTAAATGATTGTCTTCACCCATCAGATTACCGACATGAACTCTTTGGTGACGTACGTTCCACGGGATGATGGCACCAACCACGCCCACTGGTTGCAGAAGAGAGTAGGCGTGGTAGTTACCAGCGAGGGGGATGGTCTCCCCCATGATCTTGTCCGCCCAGCCTATATATATATACAAAAAATACATAAATACCAAGGCCAGTGGGCGTGGGTGTGGAGTGGAATGGTACCAGCATAGTAACGATAGGTCCTGATGGCGAGAGGAAGATCGAATTTTTTGGAGTGGGTGGCGAAGGGCTTCCCGTTGTCCAGAGTCTCGACCGCAGCCAGTTCATCCGCGTGCTGCTCGATCAGGTCAGCCAGCTTATTGAGCAGCCTGCCGCGCTCCACGCCTATTGGGTGGTTGCCACGCAACCAATTGAGGTTGAGCCAAATGATGAAAAAAAAATTCGTTTGTTGTACCGCTGGTCTTGGACCACTTGGGAAAGGCCGCTTTGGCTGCTTGCACCGCGCGGTTGACGTCCTCCGTGTGAGCTTCGGCCACGTCACATATCTTCTCGCCTGTGGCCGGGTTGATGGTTGCAAAGGTCTTGCCCGAAGCGGCATCGACCCACTTGTTGTTGATAAGCAGTTTGGTGATCAGGCCGGGCAGCTGCTTGTCAATCCTCATTTCCGGGTCGAACAGTTTGCCCGCTGTGGGCACATTCTCGGTCGTGGGTCTCCTAGCGGTGGTAGTCATGAAGGGTTGGCTTGTTGAAGTTTTGAGGCTGCCCTTAGTGCCACTTATATAGTGGTGGGCATTGAGTACCATGTATTCCGACCACACACGCACAGCCAGCCGACGGTAAGCAAGTCCTCTTTTGCTGCAAGATGGCCAGTTGGTCAGTGAAAACACCCACCGGGAATATGTCCAGCAGGGATATAGCTATACCACCATCTGTTGGGATGTAAGGGCAGAATGAACGATGACTTGCCGCTACCTACAACGCAAGCAGGCGGCTTTTCACCCAAAAGACCTCCACTCTAGTAGAAATAGGAGCCCAAACCCTCATCACATACACAACTCCACGCCCACTACAACAACCAAGGTTAGCTTCACCACCTCCTCGTCACTGTGTTATCTGACCGCTCTACTCATCAGTAAGAAGAGAATGGCCGAACAAAGGAACCAGGAGGTGATCTTCGCGTCAAGACCCAAGGAGACGCCCACGCAGGACAATTTCAAGTTCAAGGATTGCGAGTACCCCAACATCTCCAACGATGAGGAGTTTTTGGTGAAGACGCTCTACCTGTCGGTGGACCCGTACATGCGCCCAAAGGTACGCAGCAACGCCACCTCTTGTGCCCCGAGGCTTCTCACGATGTCCACCCGATCACCACCTCGTAAAAGATGACCATGGAGAATAGCTACACCGAGCCCTATGAGCAAGGAAAGCCCATGTATGGCGACGCCATCGCAAAGGTACGGAGTCACACAAACCAAAGGTCTGATGACTCTGTAGTGCACTAACACATGTATGCACATCGCAATGGTCAGGTGATTGACTCGCGCAACAACAAGTTCAAGAAAGGGGACCTGGTGATGGGCCTGCTCAACTGGAAGAAGTTTGGTACGGGACGCGTCCTATTGGTCGAGTCCGATAATCTTGGGGAACTAATTTTTCCGAAACCCGTCATTTGACGCAAGACTGCATCACGCCAACGCTGGTCAAGCAACGTGACATCGTGAAGCTGGATACGAAGGGACTGGACCTGCCCACCAACTTGGGCTTGCTCGGCATGACCGGTGAGACGGCTTACTGCGGTAAGGGCGCCCCTTTTCTTCTGGACGAGACGAGATTTCACTCACACGATTTTCCCTGACAGGGCTCAACTATGTGGGGAAGCCTCAACAAGGACAAACGGTGGTGGTGAGCGCTGCCGCAGGTGCTGTGGGATCTGTGGTGGGTCAGTTGGCCAAGCTGAAAGGGTGCAGGGTGATTGGGTACGCTTACTCGCCGTTGTTCACAAAGCTGGCTATCTCTTGACGTTGTGTTGACATGCCACTGCCCCCCCCCCATCAGCATTGCTGGCGGAGACGAGAAGGTGAGGTTGGTGAAGGAGAAGTACCGCTTTGACGATTGCATCGACTACAAGAAGGCCGGCGACAGGCTCTCCGAGTGCCTCAAGAGGTTCTGCCCGCAAGGCATCGATCTCTACTGGGATGCCGTCGGCGGGTCAACCCTCGACGCAGTGCTCGAGAATCTCAAGGTCGGAGGCCGCGTGGTGGCCTGCGGTTCGGTACGGCCCTTACCACGTGTGGCACACATGGCGAGCTAAAGTGTTGATGAAGTAGTTTACATCATGTCTCTCACTCGTGCCCCTGCAGATCTCCTCGTACAACAAACCGCAGCCCATCCAGAACTCTTGGATGTTTGTCGCCAAAAGGCCCACCCTGAAGGTAAGTCGATGTGTTCACATATGCCCTTTCTCAACCGCAGGTGAGTGCTCATTGCCATGAATGCACAACTCTTCCCAGGGATTCCTCGTCTATGATCACAAGGACAAGTTCGACGAGGCCAGGACAGAGTTGGCCAAGCTGTACCGTGAGGGCAAGCTCCACTACGAACTGAGCATCTCTCACGGGCTCGACCAAGCGGTAACCACAACCAGTGCGCCCTCATTTGGTCATGCTCTTCTTCGTGCTGACGAGCGTGGATGGCCATGCAGGTTGCCTCCCTTCTGGGACTGTTCGAGGGCAAGAACGTGGGCAAGGCCATCGTCGAGGTTGCCAAGGAAGAGTCGGGAGCAGGCGCTCCGTCCATCTGATTGCTGGTCACATGTGACTTGGAATAGAGCCTTTTTTCTTTCAATAAAAGAGGGTTTACAACTACAACACGAGCTGGAGCGCTTGGCGCGGTTGCCCAATCGATTTACCAGCTGTCGGCCTGGCAGCAGCAGTCGTTGTCGCCGTTGAAGTGGTTGAGGTTGGAGACGAAGATCAACTGGAAGGCGTCGGCCTCCCACGCGTTCTGGACCTTGCAGTTGAAGCGCGACTCGTTGATGAAACCGCGGCAGTAACCGCCGTCATTGGGCGTGATGAGGGTGCGGTTGCTCTTGAGGCGGACGAGGTCGTAGGGGTAGATGTTGTCCATGGCCAGGCCGTCGAACTTCTCCACCTGGACCCAGTCCCACCGCCTGAGCGGGTTGTTGCCGACGACGTAGTTGCAGTGGACGTCGCCGTCCCGGGCCGGCAGGCCGCCCACGGCCGAGCCGTTCTTGGGGAAGCACAGCCTCTGGCCGTCGTAGGGGCTCAGCTGGCCGGGGACCGAGCGAGGACGCACCCAGCAGCTCTTCTGGATCTCGGCGTTGATGTTGGACACGATGTTGAACAGCTGCAGCGCCGTCCGGTTGGCGCAAGCCGCGCCTCTGGCCAGCCTCAGCCACCTCGCGCACCACCGCCGCATAGCGTGATGGGTTTCGCCGAGTACAAGCTGCGCTTTGATCTCGTCATCAGCAAACACAGACTCTCAAGAAAAGAAAGTTTTATTTGGGCCGCCTGGGGCATGCGGCACCAAAGGCCGTTTGAGCCGCACCATAAAAGCGCTTTATTCCATGTTGCTCCCAGAATGGCGGCCTGTCGCTGTCTCGACAACCGGCCAAGGCGACGCCCAAAGGTAGAGATGACTAGTTGCCAAGTGAAACATGGCAGGTCATTCCGTTCGTGATGTGCCCGGCCACGCCCAAACCTGTGCATGCCGCGCAAGAATGTGCATGGAATGCGCGCCGTTTAGAGGATGGGAAAAGCTCCCACAGAGCTGAAAACCCGGGGTGAGCCGAGCACGTGCGGCATGCAAAGCGAACTGGCCTTCCTCAAGGTATCTGCTGCTCTGAACAACCCACACACCAAACAAGCCAGGCCACCTCCACCTACCTGCCCTACCTTTCTTGATTTATGGCGGCCAACCTTGCCCACCTTGAACGCAGGTTGCACGGGTGTCAGGCCATCCTTTGGTTCGTTCCTCTGCTACGTTGGCCCCGCGCCTTGACGAATGCACTGTCCTTTCTCACCGCTGCTTGGTCCATTCATCGTTAGGGTCAAGCAAGCTTACGAAGAGGTCCACTACGACGACGCAGACGGACCTGCTTCGCCAACCACACAAAGTGGCGCAACTCCTTGGCAGCCCTTTGATCCCTTGACTTGCGTGAGCAAGCGGAGCGTTTACGACGCCTACGTGGCCATGTGCTGTCGAGAGCAGCGGCCCACCCTACTGTCACGAACAGCGGTGGGCAAGGTGGTGGCAAAGGCCTTTCCCAACGTGCAATCCCTGAGGCAAGGGCCTCGCGGGCGGGTCATCCAGCACTACGTCGGCCTGCGCGCGACTGTTGCCCACGCCCAGCCGTGCTACTCGCCCTCGTCGGCCACGACCGTCGGGCAGGCAAGCGTTGCCTCGGCCTCTAGCGATGACGAGCGAGGCGAACAGCACAGCCCGCCCTTCTCCGCCACCAACGAGGAGGAGGAGGAGGCCGGGCTCGTAGGTTCGGGCGAGTGGTCTAGGGTCATGACGGCGCCGGACACGATGGGTCTATCGCCCGTGGCCAAGAGCCAAGGAACACACCATGACCGGCGGGCGGTGTCAACGCAGCAACACTGGGCGGTCCTGGTGACGTCACTGCCTCCGGGATTCGCCATGCCAGAAGTTTCAACGCCAGTCACAACGAGAAGCGCGCCAAGCCCAACTGTCCCGCTGGCTTATCTTCCTCCTCTAGGGCCTTGCGCTGTCGATGGAGAGGTGGGAGACATGCGCCGAGTGAGGCACTGGACACTGCCTCCCGCACAACAGAATGACCGTTCATGGTCCTCCTGGCCGCGCCAAGTAGCTGTACAGCACGACGAGGAGGATTACCTCGAGTGTTTACTGGCATGGGCCGACAAGGCGGCCAGCGCCTGCCCAACAGCTCGCGACGCTTCACTCCCACTGTTCTTGCAGCTTTAAGTATTTTGTTTTTTTTTTTTTTCAACTGGGCCAAGCGCCAGCGACCGACGTTGCTGCGCCAGGTGGCCAGTCTCACGAGCAGCCGATTGCTGCTGCTGTTTTCATTCGCTTTCAGAGACGCCCAAAGACAAAAAGTGCGCGGCATCGGCGCACGGCGGTGGTGGCAAACAGACCCCATCGACCGAGTGAGGGAGAAAACAACAGAGAGAAAGAGAGAATGACAGAAACAAAGATTATGCGCAGGATAATCAACCCGTTTAAGCAGAACAACAAAACTAAAAGAATAGGGGTGGAAAGGCAAATCCGCGGTCGCGCAACGTGACGGATAGGGTTAGCCGCAGTGGCAGCAGCAACAAAGATGGGTGCCTAACGGTCGGCGGCCGCAGTCGTCCTAAAGGCGTAAAAGGTGTGGCCGGCGCTGGACATGTAGCCATAGCCGGGGCCCCAGTAGACCCAGCCATTGACGACGGCCGGCGCCTACACCGTGGCCGAGCCGGGCGCAAACTGCCAGAGGATGCGGCCCGTGGTCGTTGAGCGACCGTCTGTGCGAGAACCGACACGCTGCATCCGCGGCCGACTTGGCGGCGGCCTGCGAAGCAGCTGGCAGAGCTCCCTTCATGTTGCGCCGCGCAGACCAACCGGCAGCAGGCCCGGCTACGGCACCGGCTGCCAACGCAGCCCAGGCCGATTTGCTGGCGGTGGCGCGCATGGTCAACTGGGCCGACGCCATCTGGCGCCTGGGTCCCGACGTCGGCGACGTGCGCGTTGTTGAGTCCCGCCGTTCTGCTCCTCCCAGCGGCAGAGACCAGGGCGCGGCACGCAGCCACGACGGAAGCGACGCCGATCCGGCGTCGGCCTGCGCCCGGGCTGGCGGCGGTTTCCGGACGGACGCCAATTTGGAATTTGGGCGCATCGCCTGCGCACTGGGCCCTTCGCCGCAAAGAGTCGAGGCGTGCACCACTATCGTCGCCGCGTGGCTGGATGCCGACAGCCCCGGCGGGACACTGGAGGCGTTTGGGCGCACGGCGTGTTGTATTGGCACTGCGGCCAACGAGCGCCTCAACGCCAAGAGGCGAGCCGCGGCGCGCAACACGCTGGCCTGGGCGCCCGTCATTCGCGAGGCGCGCAAGGACATGGTCAACATGGCTATCCACCTTGCTGAAGGGCTCTACCTCGATAACACGCACGAGTTGGCTCGGCTTGTTTGCGCCGCGCCAAACGTTGCCGACCGCAGGCTATCTCGCGCCGACCACCGCGCCCACGTCAACCATCTGCGGCACATCGTGGCCAAGCGAACCGCGGCGATCAACGCGGAAGCATTCCGCACCGCGACGAAGCGCAAAGTCGCCATGCTCTTTGACGTACTCTCGGCCGACGGCCTGTGGACGGGCCCCGACAGGTGCATACCTTGCCCGGCGGGTGCCGTGTCGCTAGTCAATGCGTATGCCAGCGTGTCGTTCCAGCCAACCCACTTGCGGGGCACGGTCCGCGTGCTCGATTCAGCGTGCCGAGAGCTGCAGCGGCCCTCAAGACAGGCGTTGAGCCCCGCAGAGGCTGATTTTGGCGGCCCATGCGCTCCTCTAGACCCAGCAGTACCACACTTTAGCGTCGCACTCTGGGCGACGTCCACGTGCCACGCCATCAACCAGCACCTCTGCCACAACCGACAAGCACGCGCGGCCTTGTGTCTGTTGTGGGCGAGCCGCGCCGGGACGTTGCGCCTAGCTCGAGGCAAGCTACCTGGCGCAAGGGCCAAGAAACACAAGGCGTCCCAGGACGTGGTGACGCTCCTCAGCGACTATGTCGACTTGCGCATTGACATCGATCAGCTGGTCAAGCATGTCTCCTAGTGCAAGCCGCTCCTTTTTTCTTTTGTTTCCGGCAAAGGGCCCAATAAAGCCGCAAACACGTTGACCTACCCCCCACCGAGTGACCACGAGAAGGCAACGGGCCACAAGAAAGAACGAGGCCAGTCTCGTTGCGCGTTGTGATCTTGTCATCTCGTCGCGCTGACAGGCGCCATGCCCAGCAAGCGCCGCGACGACACGGACTCTCAAAAGAAGGCGGTCTTTATTTGGCCAGCCTGGGGAGCACAAGTTCTGCCTTGGCCAAGAGTTTGGCAAGAATCTGTTCGTGCTCGGCTGCTGTCAAGGCGCGGGGCCGATATGTCGTGTGATAGTTAGTCTTGTAGGAGACAGTAACTCCCAGCACCTTTTTCTTCTTGGTATGCTTCTCAACCAACTCGAGCTGTGGCTGGACCTGCGCCGAGCATGGGCCGCGACTTTCACCAGATGGCCAGCCCTCTGCGCTGTCACGGAGACCAGGGTGGCCGTGGCGATCCCTTGAGACACGCGGAACTGAAAGCGGCGTTCCTCCATCTGGCCAGCCACGGCAGCCCACCCGGCGATCTCTTGCATCTCGGACGGGCTGAGAGGAGTCTGGCGAAGCCCTGCCTTGACTTCCGACAGCACAGCAGCGCACTGAAAGTCGATCGACCAAGGCCCGTTGACGTTGACATCAAGGGCAGCGATATTGATCGGAACGTTACGTTGGCTGACGAGGTCTTGGTTCTCTCCCTTCCTGTAGAGGAAGCTACCGTGGACAAGGGCGATTGCGAGGGTCAGCGTAAGCAAGGCTATGATGATAGCGGTCTTCATGTCGAGGTGGCGGCGGATCAAGTTTAGGCGTTGTGGTGGTTTGGGACTTTAAATAGGTGGAGAGGAGGCCCGCCATTGGTCCTCTCTTTTGGCTATGTAGCATTGCTGCTTACCTGGATAAATTGGGGCTTGTGGAATGCTGGATAGGCCGCCCAACAGCCCAAAAAACCCAATGAGGCAGAGCGATTTCTATTGTTGCTTCCACTCTTTACCAAGCATGACCGGCATGACAAACACGTCCAAGCGCTACACTCTCGGGCTGCTCCTGCTCCTCATCCTTGCCTGTTCCTCGCGGGCCACTGAAGAAGGAGAGAAGCAGCCCGACAAGGCGACCGCGAGCCCAACGCCAACGACAGAAGATAAGCCCAGCGGGGCGGAGAAGGTCCTCGGCAAGCTGCTCGATGGCGCGCTTGGCAAGGCCGGCAAGCTGAGCGTTGATGCAGTCAAAGCGCTACGGGAGCTTGTCGTGAGAAGCGAGTCCACCCAGAAGATCGATGGGGTGATCCGCAGCGAAGGGTTCCACAAACTTGACGTCTCAGCGGCACGTGGCCGCTTCTACGATGTACCGCCCCAGTTTCTCATCAAGCAGCTCACTCCGGCGAAGTTCTTCCCCGGCTGCGCCGACCAGCTCGACCCGCGCGCGATGGAGTTCCTTCAAGCAACGCTCGCGACCGCAAGGGAGTTTGTGGCCGTGCGTGGCGGCGGGGCCGAGGATATGATGTACGACCTCAAGTTCACCGACGGCAAGGGACAAGTGCGGCATGTGGTCTATGGCGTGTCGCGTCTTGCAAACGGCAACTACGATGCCTACCGGGGCTATCTCGAGGGCTCGTTCGAGGTCGCTCCCGACTACCTCGTGGTCTACCAGTCAAAGAAGGGGCTGACCAAGAGTCGCACCTGGTACGAGCTCGTCCCACTGAAGCCGCAATTGACCCAGGAGAAGATGACGGCATTGTTCGCGTCCCTGATGCCGCAAATCGCCTTTGCCATGAACGAGCTCGCCCCACCCACCGCGGCAACCCCTGCGCCTTGATTTTCTTTATTTGTGTGGCGGTTGAATCGATTAAAACCCTGTCCCTTTGCGCTGCAACACCGACCTTTCCGGATGGGAATTTCTTGCGCCACAGCTATCTAGCATTCCACAAACCTGAATTTATCCAGGTAAAAGGGCTGGCAACTCCGTGGGTGCGCACCAACAAAAGAGCCCAGGCCCACTCGGCCGGAAGCAGTTGTGAAAAATGCAGCAGCCCATCGACGTCCGGCTGCCCGACCCCAACTCTAGATTCTACATGTGTCTCTACCCCCCATGCCTCGCGAACAGGAGAACGAAACGCCGTTGTGAGTACAACGGCAGAGAGGTCCACTGGATGGACAACGTTAACAACTTCAATAGACACCTCACAACGTACATCGCAGGAATACAACCATATACTTGGGCATGGTACGATGCTGCCGCCCTGTTCGCCGCGGTCAATGAAAAGGTACTGAAGTGGCTTGTTCTCCCTACCTTGGTTCCCTAGGCACTCCTCCTCACACCCACGGCCAAACAGATAGCAGACCCGAACCAGTACGCGGCGCGCCAATGTGAGCCAGCAGACTTGATGGGCAGAGACCGACCTGTTTCCATTCTCCCCTGGATAGTGGCGGGCATGGTTGGAGCCCTTACGATGACACTAGCTGTTGCGGTCCTCGCCAGCTTCTCCACCGCTCCCGCTCCAAGCACGGAGCACGACCTTTCAGGAGTGCCCGACTACCTCCGGTCTCCACGTGACACAGCCCTGGCCTTTGTGCCGGAGCAGCTCAACGTCCTATTCATGGCCGCGAGGCCCTTCATCCACACGCAGCAGTGGGGCCACGCCCTGGCTCAGCTCGGTCGCGCCCCGCCCGCCGAGGTAATGGTCTTGGCCAATGAGCACAACCAAGAGAACATCACAAAACACGTGCGCGCCTACTCGTACGTGGCCATGGAGGCCAACAACGGCCCGTCGGACGAGACCATCGCCTGGGCCGAGTGGGCGCGAGACCACTGCCTCACCGATCAGTGCCGGGAAGCCGCGTGGATCAACCTTGGGCTCATGCACTGCCGCACGGGCGACAACGTGTCTGCCCTGGTCTACGATTACCGAAACGCGCTGCGCCTTCAGACGCGGGCGCCTCTCTCCAAAGCCCAAATCCACTACAACACCGCCGACTGTATGCTGGACTCGACCGACGCCGATCCTAGAGACGTGGCGCAACACCTTCTGGCGTCGTTTGACCTCTACGCGCGGTATGCTCCAGGCGGTGTTGTGCCGCAGGAAAACCAGTTTCACTTGAATGGGACGCTGGCCAAGTTCGACGCCTTCAGGCGCGCCGATCCGGCCTGGAGCCAAGCAGCCCAAAAGCTACATGGCCACCTTACTGCCTTTGGCTACCTGTGAGGAGGTGTAGGGGCGACTTTATGCCCCCCCCCCGATCATTTGAGAAAGCAAGATAAAAAGAAAGCAAGCTTGATAAACCACCATGAAACCTGCCACCACAACGCATATCGACCGCGGGCCTCGGAATCGGACGCACAGATCTCGATCATGCGCGCACACTCTTCGATGCTGGCGAGGAAGAGCGTGAACGATGTGACTCCGATTGACATTACGGCATCGTCAAACTCCTCGAGAGCACTGCAGAAGAGAGCCATGGTCATGCGCAAGGCCCCGCCAAGGCCCTCGCGATCCATATTCTTCCTCAAAATCTCGTGCCATCGCGACGGCTTACTGCCGGCCAATCCGTGGGTGACGTCGGGCAGTCGAGCCACCACGATCACGTCCACCAACGTGGGATCTTCGCCCAGCGATGGTTCATCTTCTTGGCGCTTTTCTGAGCGTTTCCTTCCCCTGTTGCCGCGGGCCATGGTGTGTGAAATGGCTGGCTCCCTTTTTAGTTTTTAAAGTTGTAATTTCTCTATTTATTTCCCAAAGAAATGTTGGTTGATTTCGTCGTGTTCGAGTTGGTCGGTGAGGTCGGTGCGCATGGTGAGGGCCTTGTCGATGAAGAACAGTACGCGCTGAAGCGAAAAGTAGCTGATTTCAATGACCGAGTCATGCTCGGACTCTTCAAAGTCGGCATCGTCGGGATGGGGGCGACGGCCAATGATGATGCGGGTCTCATCCAGACGGTTCTTGAGGATGCGCTCATCATCAGGTTCCCAGAAGGCGACGTACTCGCCGGGCCTCAGCAGATCCATGGGGATCTCCATCTCGGAGAGGGCGTTCATGCCCGGTCCGGCAGTGCTCTGCAGTTCGATCACGGGATGCTTGTCGCGTTGGCTGTCGATGAGCGGGAAGGACGGATCCACGGCCGACAGCTGGGCCATCTTGCAAAGGGCGTACTCCTCGAGGGCCTCTCGGGCCTCTTCCTCGTCCGCGCAGTAGGTCACCACATTGCAGTTGGATGTGGCGATGTCGACCTCGGCGACGACAAACACCGGCGGCAGCAGGGCCCCAGTCGGGCGGAGGTGAGACGTATCCATTGGGGGGTTTTTTGGATTTCTGTGTCCGTCCGTGGCGGATTCCATCCGTCGCACTCGATCCTGCCTTGGTTTTTAGTGTGTTGGTTTCCAAAATAATCTGAGGGATCCCGAGAAAACTTCACCGCGCCCGATGCACAAACGCAAGGCCGCTGCCTCGGATCCTGATAAGTGTAATCACAAGAAGCCGCGATGCTGCATCAATGATCGCCTACCCGATGAGTTGCTTATGCTGATCTTTCATCACGTGGGGCCGTTGGGTGTGGCGCGCAGTGTGGCAGGTGTGTGTCGGCGGTGGGCCGACGTGGCAGGCGACCAGGAGCTGTGGCGCCGCTTCACCCGCAGCACCATCACGACGGCACGCGACCGCCCCGACCTGGACTGCCGCCAGATGGTGATCCGCCAGATGGTGACGCGCAGTGTCGAGGATCGCGATCTCGACGATCGGCTGGAGCGCGTCCGGCGCAAGACCATCCTCCGCGAGCACAACCGCCGTGCCCAGTCGGCCATCACCAACGAGTACGACGCACAGCTCGGTCTCATCGTGGAACGGTGTGTGCCCGCGATACCCTACACCATGCGCATCCAGCTGTTGTCCCTCGCCGTATGCAAGAACAGTCACCGGTGTTTGGACGTGTTGCAGCAGTGGCACAGGCGCAGGTCCATCGCTGAGGACATGCCCAGCTGCCCTCTCATGGAGGAGACCAGCACCACCAACCACGACCGACCGACCTTGAGACCAGCTCTGTATCTCGCCTCAGCCAACGGCCAACACGAGACGATCCGGCGAATTGCTGCCTTTCACAAGCGCTTTTGTTGTTGCAAGGGGACCTCGGTCGACACACTTGGCATTGCCCGTCCCATGTAAATAAGGCCACCCATTTTATTTTCCATTACAAATGAACCGAAAGCGAACAGACCACCTCCAGTTTCTCATCAAACGGGAGCAGCAGAGGAAGGAATACTACATGAGCTTGCTCATCCAAGAGTGCCACAAAGCCGAGCTGCTCATGCCCACATTTCACACGGAACGACAGCGACAGGAATACCACGAACAAGCACAACGGAAGGGTCACACACTCGCTTTACTGGCCATGGAGGTGTGTGACCTCTTGGAACTCCCAGAACAGGGTGATGCCATGTATTCATAACAACAACAAATGTATTTAGAATTCGAACTAGTTGTCTGACCAAACACGGACATCGATGGATGCCGGGTAATCGGGGAGATCTGACTCGATGCCTTTGCCGAACGACATGTAGTGCAGAGCACCGAGTGCGTTGGCCACCGTGCCTTCGATCCATTCCTTTTCTGTGTCGGACTTGGCTTCGTGCAGTCGCTCGCCTTCGGGCATCGTGCACTCGACGACGATGCTGTGTCCGGTGTAGTTCCAAGAACTCCATGTTGGGATCCTCTCCCATGCATATTGCGAACATATTACGGATGGCTCCGATTGCTGCCTCGCGGATGTGTTCCTTATCCTTGCCCGAGAGCACACCCTTGGGCAATTCTCGCGGGAAATCAGCGCCCTCGTCTAAAAAGGCGCCGCATCTGCAGTAGCGCTTACGTGAACATGTGCAAGCGGCCAGCTTCTGGGCTTCGGTGCGATTGTCGCCAATCTGAACGGCTTCCACCCGGAGCGGGATGCGGATTCGACCCTTGCCAATGTGTGAGTACATGCTGAGTGGGTATCATGTTCTTGGATTCAAGAGCGTTTACCCCGGGGGGATGGCGGTTTTCTTCGCGTGCGCCATCCAGTGATCGCGCGATTTCCGAGTCCCCGAGTCATAACCGCGGCGCGTTCAGCATGTCGGCCAAGAGGAAACGCAGCACGACGAACGATTCGCGCAAACGCCACCGAAGTACCGAGAGCCCGTTCGCCTCGCTCGAGGGTCGCAAGTTTGACATCATCCTGGCCGATCCTCCGTGGAGCTACGATTCGACCGGCGTCGACGGCGCCGCCTCCAAGCAGTACTCGACCATGTCCGACGCCGACATCGCGGCGCTGCCCGTGCAGGAGATCAGCAACCCGGGTGCGTTCTGCTTGATGTGTGCCCACTGGAGCACGGCCAGGCGGCCACCAAAGGCTGCGTAGGCGCAGACCGACTTTTGGTCCAATGGGCAGCCGTTCTCGTGCAACCACTGGAGCATGTCGAGGTGGCGCCAGAACGGCTGCCCGTGGGACAACCAGACCTGCGCCTGGGCGGCCGGAGGCGGCCATCTGGATGTGCTCCGGTGGACGCGCGCCAACAGCTGCCCGTGGGACACTGACACCTGCACCTGGGCGGCCGAGAAAGGCCACCTGGATGTGATTAAGTGGGCGCGCGCCAACGGCTGCCCGTGGAACAAGTACACATGCACCTGGGCAGCCAAAGGTGGCCACCTGGACGTGCTCCAGTGGGCGCGCGCCAACAGCTGCCCGTGGGACAGGTTCACCTGTGCCGAGGCGGCCATTCGTGGCGACCTGCATATGCTGAAGTGGTTGCGCGCCAACGGCTGCCCGTGGGACGAGACGACTTGCACCGAGGCAGCCAAAGAAGGCCACCTGGACGTGCTCCAGTGGGCTCGCCAGAACGGCTGCCCGTGGGACAACCAGACCTGCGCCTGGGCGGCTGAAGGTGGCCACCTGGATGTGCTCCAGTGGGCTCGCCAGAACGGCTGCCCGTGGGACCAGCAGACCTGCGCCTGGGCGGCCAGAGGCGGCCACCTGGATGTGCTCCAGTGGCTGCGCGCTAACGGCTGCCCATGGGACAACCAGAACGAAATCGACCAAGTGACCAAAAAAGGCCGCCAAGAGGTGGTCGCGAGCGACGAGTAAACCAGAACTGTGCCACCCCCATCAAGTTTGTTGAGTCCAAGCAACTCATAGAGCATCTCCCTCTCGTCCCGACCGATCTGAAACTTGAGAGGCATTTATGGGTTTGGTGGTCATACAAAAGGAGACAAACTGGTACTAACTGGGTTTTCATTTTTCAGCGAGCTGCCATGCGTGCAAACCGATGTCCGTGGGATGCACTCTCCGAGGACGCTCGAACCCCTTGACTGAGGGCACGAAGTGCAGCAGAGTTTTCTTTCTTTCTTACAGGAGCCCTTAGGGGGAGGTGGACACCTCAAAGTCATCCCGGTCGCCGGCTTGCTGTGTAAAGTAGGCCAGCACATCTTCCATGGAGGGACGCTTCTCTGGCTTTCCGTGCCAGCACTTCTTCATGATGCGTTTGAAGTGATCAGGGCAGTCGGCGGGGATCTGAGGCCGACGTCCCTCGAGCACATCAAGCGAGACGCCCATGAAGTTGCGTCCAGCATAAGGCTGACGACGGGTGAGAACTTCCCACATAATGATGCCGAAGGAGAAGAGATCAGCCCGCTCGTCATACTTCTCGCCACGGATCACCTCAGGCGCAGTCCAGCAGGGCGTGCCACAGCGAGTCATGGTCGCGTTCTCCTCCTTGATCCGCGCAAAGCCAAAGTCAGCCACCTTCACGTTCCAGTTCTCGTCCACCTTCATGGAGACACGGCGCACCACACACATCCCACCCACCCAAGTCAGTCTTCCGCAAGATTTGCGTGCGTGCGTGCGTGCGTGCGTGCGTGCGTGCGTGCGTTGCATACGAGCAGATTGGACGGCTTCAAGTCACGATGGACGATGACGGGGTGAAGCGAGTGGAGGTAGTTGATGCCCAGCGCGGCGCTACGAAGAATCTTGATTTTCTGTTGCCAAGGCAGCTTAATCGCCCCGTCCTGCAGAATGTCTTTCAAGCTGCCCTGCTTTACAAACTCGGTCACGATGCACAAGTTGGGCTTTTTCATGCACGCCCCTGTGCACACCAGAACGCAAGCACACCAGCCATTCAGACCGTTGTCCATTTTAAGACCCCCCCCGCACGCACACACACACACACACAAGACAACAGACAGAGAGAGACACGTACCGATGAAAAGGACGATGTTGGGGTGGTGCAGCTCCGAAAGGAAGGCCATCTCGGCGCGGAACTCGAGCATTCGACGCTCGTCGAGCTTCTGTTTGATGAACCGCTTGACGGCCACATCGACGCCCTTCCACTTGCCCCGGTGGACAACCTGCGTGCACAAAATAAAATAAATGAAAATGAGCAACTCCAAGGGAGTGGACCACGGGACGATGGTGCTGAAGGAGGAGGAGGAGGAAAGGGAGAACGTACGCCGTAAGAACCGAGCCCAACCTGCTTGCCCACTTGGATCTCGTTGAAATCGATGATCCACCGACACAAGTTGGCCGACGTGAGGAAGTTGTCCTCCTTGAACGCCATCCCTTCGCCTACGACGGTTTGCATTTCTCCGCCATGGCCAGCAGATCCAGTGTGAGGGTCCTCGCTGCTGTTGCTCTCCGACCCGCCGTCGTGAGCCTTCGATACGCCGCCAAAGAAGCGACCCTCGAGGCCCTCGACCTTGATCTCGTAGAGCTTGGCGCCTGCACCACGCGCCGACCACGTGTGAGCGTGCTGCTGCTGCTGCTCACGCAAAGGAGGGGGAGGTGGCCATGTGCAGCGCGTTACCGTCAGGATTGTCGGGCATCTCAAAGGAGCCCAGGCACGAGATGGCACCACGCTTGACCTTGGCCAGGCTGGTCTCCACCACCTTGCGATAGGCCGCGTCGCTCAGCAGAATCTGGCCGCCGTGGGCGAGGGCCGTGATTCGCGCGGCTGCGTGCACCGTAGGCCCGATGTACTCGACGCGCCGCGACATGGGATCGCGCACCATGCGCGTCGAGCCCGAGTGCACGCCCATGCGCACGCGCAGACCTCGATAGAGGACGACCTCATCGCGGCCGGCGCTCGTGTCGGCCCACTCCTCGGCCGCGCCGGGATGGTTGAAAAGGGACTCCGGCCAGTCGACCTGCAGCAGCGCGCGCTGCACGTCGGTGCACCAGCCGAGGGCGTCGGCTGCGTGCTGGAAGGCCATGCAGAAGGAGCCCTCGCCCGAGTTGCGGTCGCGGATGAAAACGACCTCGTAGCCCCGGTGGCGCTTGAGGAGGTCACGGAGTGTGGCGTTGTGCAGCAACGTGGCGTCGCGCATGGCCTTGGCGTCAAACTCCCACAGAGACGCCGCACGCGAGATGTCCGTGAATACGATCGTGATTTCGCCCTCGGGCGGCGGGTGCTGGTCGACTGTTGTCCCTGCCGCGGCCGCAGCGGGTTCGGACTCAGAGTCGTGTGAGTCGCTGGTCGCTTGGCTGTTGTTGCTCGAGGTGGTCTGCCCCGGGTTGGACCACGACGAGTTGTAGACCGATTTGCCGCCGCGGGAAGATGATGAATAGGATGTCGACGCCCCCGTGTTGTCACCCATCATGCCGCTCAGGCGTGTCATGACCTCGAGGAACGTCGGCCGCACGCTGGGATCCGAGTGCCAGCAGCTCGTGATGATTTCCGTGTAGTCGCCAGGGCCGGCATCGTCTCCCTCCGGCAGCTCAGGCCGGAGCCCATCGCGCAGCACCGCGACAGCCACCGCTGCCGGACTGCCAAGCCCCACCACCACCACCACCGCACGACGAGCAAAAGCATCACATCCCCCCCCCCAATTTTTTCAGTACTTGGCTCTGTAGGTGCATGGGTTATTTACGTGAAAAAAACATAGGGGAAGAGAGGGGGGGGGGGCGAAGTGGCTGTACCTCATGCCAAAGTAGGGCTGCTCGCGAGTCAGGAGCTCCCACAGGATGATACCGAAGCTGTAGACGTCAGCGAGGATGTAGTCCACGTCGGGAGACTCTTGCAAGATCTCCGGCGCGGCCCAATGAACACTGCCCACCATTTCCTTTACGCTGTCGCCCTTCATGTCTTCCTTGAACTTGGTCAGGCCAAAGTCGGAGACCTTGACGTTCCACTTGGCGTCGAGGAGGAGGTTGAGAGACTTGAGGTCGCGATGCACGATGCCGGATGAGTGCAAGAAGTGCATGCCCTTTGACGCCTGATAGGCCACCTTGACCTGTCATGGGTGAGTTGTGTGTGTTGTGTGTGAAGTGAGTACACAGCAAAGATACCACACACACAACACACAAGTACACACAAATACACACACATCACGTACAGCACACAAGGGGAAGGCGAACCTTGAGAGCGAACGGGATTTCTGGGATCAGCTCGTTATGGAGGAGATCGTAGAGCGAGCCGAGAGCCATGAACTCCATGACGATGCACATCCTGGGCGGCTTGGTACACGCCGCCATGAACAGCACCACGTTCGGGTGGCGTAGCGCAGTCATCACACGCACCTACGCACACACACACACACACACGAGGGTTGCATTGTTGTTAGAAAAAGAAAACCGGGTTGAGGTCTCTCTTCTTGAAAGGACAGACGCTTGTGGAGTGTCCTGGGGCGGGTGTGGTTGCGCGGTACCTCCTCCTTGAAGTTGCGCTCCATCTCCTTGGAAGTCTTCTCAGAGGCGATGACCTTGACAGCCACATCGGTTCCTTTCCACACGGCTCGGTAGACCTCACCGTAGCCGCCAGTGCCCAACACGTCGCCAATCTCGAGCTCCTCGTAGTTGATCTCCCAGTCGTCGTGATCCCTCTTCTTCAACAAGACCAAGAGGAGGAGAAGGAAGATACATCCGAGGAGAAGCAACAACACCGCGCCCGCAGGGAGGGCCACGCCTGCACGTAACACGCCACAAGCCAACATCATCATCATCATCATCACCGTCGTCGTCGTCGTCGTCAGCTCCGGTGAGGTGTCTGGTGCACGCGCATTTCTCTAAGAGGAGAGAGGAGCGTACTCAAGCCCACGATGACTGCTGCGCTAAGGGAGTCGCTGTTGGAGATGCGTTGCTCGCAGTAAGTGCCCTCGTATCCGCTGTTGCACACGCAGCCCACACCAGTGTTGCAGGTGCCGGCGTTGGAGCACACCACGCCCTGGTCGTCGATGCAAACGGCGACGCTGCTCACGGCGACGCCCTCGTAGGTGAAATTCTTGAGCAGCGAGTAGAAGCGCCTACTGATGGGCTCGATCGTCGTGGCCACGAGGTAACCTTGCCTGCTCGCAAAATTGGTGAGTACGAGAGCCAAGGTCAGGTCTGTCAGAAAAGAGCAGAAAAAGAAGAAGAAAAAGCAGAGCAACGGAGAACGCACGTGTTGGCAATTTTGAGAGCGTCCGAGTTGGTTTGCGTCCAGTAGAAAAAGTCCGCCAGCGCTTGTGCTTTCGTGAGAGACTGCATGGAGGACTGTCGATAGAAGAAAGAGCCAAACGTTGCAAACGGCCAGCTGTTTTCGCCAGACCCTAAGAGGAGGATGATGTAGGTATCAAGTGCCCGTTAATAAGGGCCGAACCAATGCCGCGACGCTGGTTTCCTGAAGGTGTACCAAGTTCAAGATTGCTGTATGTGTAGGGGTCCTGCCTTTTGGTCACGCTCCGCTTCCCTCCACCACCACTACTACTACTACTGTTGCTGCTGCTGCTGCTGCTGTCTTGGGCCAGGTAGTCGTCGATGGCGCTCAGTAGAGTCGCAGTAGTTGGCGCCACTACCTTACCGGCAGGATTGACGATGGACGCCACATCGAGATAGGATGGGTACTGCACACATTTGAACCATAAATACATAAGAGAGAGAGAGAGAGAAATGCGTCATTAACGGTCCGCCATTCCTCTTTCATGCCGTTACGGGCCAGGGGAGGGAAGTGATTGATCGCGCGTACCAGCTGAACCTCATAGACCCGCGAGAAGCCAATCGCGTAAGAAGTGAAGATGAGATTGCGCAACAGGGCTGCCGAGCTGTTGGCAATCGACGAGCGGTTGCCCGTGCCAATCTCCACGGGGAAGGAGACCTTGAGGCCACTGCCAACCTGCATATATGTACGCACGCACGCGCGAGTCATTTGCTTGGCCATGGCCAAGGGGGACCAATGGTGAGGCAGGCGAGGATGGGGGAGGGGGGAGACACGCACCTTCTCCGCAAATTCGGGCACGGCGGCGCTCAGGACCTTGGTGAAGAGGTGGGTCGTTTCCGATGAATCGTTCTGAGTGCACACGTAGATCACTTTAGCGGGCAAACTGGCCTGCACTTCAGGCGAGTTGATGGCCAGGATTCGCGGATCGTTCCACATGGTGATGTTGTTCATGTAGATGCCCGCGAGGACCTCAAAGTTGAGCACCAGCGTCAAGTTCAGCTTCTTGAGCTCGGGGATGTTGTAGCCTGGGCATGGGCCGCGTATATATGAGTTGATTGTCATGCATCCACACGTGAATAGAAGAGAAAAGCTCGGAGATGGGTGGG